>JBBMOE010000127.1:119640-121436 GCA_037975065.1 Chaetodon trifasciatus
AGTAGTATTGTAGTAGTAATGGCAGCAGTTCTTCTCGCAGTATTATTATGATTAGTAACTGCTGTGTTTGGTAGTACCATTGGTAGTTGAGGTATAAGTATTTCTATAATTAGTAGTAGTGTCAGTAGAATTTGTACTAGTGGCCTACATATATTAATAATAGTTGTTACAGTTGTAGTACTTAAAGTAGTAGTGCTTACATTAACAGGAGTACAACTTATACTAGTAGCTGCAGATCAGTATTTGTAGTACTTGAATCAGACATATTATTACCAGTACAAGTAGAATTAGTTTTAGTAGTACTTATAGCAGAAACATAATTATAAATTGTAGTAGTGCCAACAGTTGTAGTAGTACTATTTGTATGAAAAGTATTATTATCAAGTATTATTAAGCACTGTTTGTCAATAAAGTTTGTTTGAATGAAATGACAGCTGCAGCTGTGTGTGTTTGCTGCCACCTGCTGGATTCACTGCTCAGTCACAACAACAACAACAGCAACAACAACAACAACAACAACAACAACAGCATAAGATCAAAATACTGCATATGCTGAGCTGACGGAGTACCTGAGGTGCCTGAGGTCCAGGTAATATTTACTTCTTTCACTTCCGTTTTTTAGTGGAATGTTCCATTTCTCCACACCCTGAAGACAAATATGTCTTCACACAGCAAATACACACAAGTACTCAAATACTCCACACAGTACTACAACCACACCTGCACATGTCCACGTGCTGCCCAGCTTCCCTCACCGAAGACTCCTCCTCCTCCTCCTCTTTGTGGGTCACTGCTCCAGAGCAGGTGCACTGACCTGTGGGCCTTCACGGGATGGATCCTGACGCTCTGATTGGTCAGTGAGCAGCTGTGAACCGGCGGAGGGACGATGCGTTCAGGGTTCAGTCTAAAATCTGAGAAACTCTCAGCCTCTTCATCGAACACAGGCAGTGTATCGCGAGACACAGACGTGACAGACCATAAACACACCAACCGACAGCTGCACACATGAACGTGTTGTTGTTGCAGAGCTCGCCAGCAGGCGGCGGAGGTGAGCTGTGTTTTCACGGTGCAGCTGACACCACGTGAACGCAGCACAGAAAGACACACACACACACACACACACACACACAGCTCCGGTCCCGGGCCGTGTCAGATGTGTTTCTATTTTCTCCATCTTTCCCTCCGACCCGGAACTACTGACAGAGGACGGTCCATCACAGACTCTCTCTCCGTCGCACGCAGCAGACTCCGCCTCGCGCTCTCCGCTCTGCGCCGCACGGTCACAACAACCGACCGCCGACCAACGTCCGCTCTGCGGGCCGGACCGAGCCGGACCGAGCCGGGCCACAACATGTCCCTGCAGCTCCCCCCGTGCGTGATAGACTGCGGGACCGGGTGAGCTCGCGCGCACAAACACACACACACACACACACACACACACACACACACGGATGCACACACTGTAATGACTGTGACGTCATATGCAGCGAGATGTTAGTGCGTTTGTGGACATCATCATGTAGAGCTGTGCGTGTGTGCGCGCGTGCGCACACGTGTTTGTTGCATTGCACTAAAGGAGCAGTTCACACAAAATAATAATGGAAAAAATTAACATCAACAACAACAGCAGTAAACAATGATGATGATCAACAGCATGTGAAGTTTGTTGTTCACCTGTAAATTCTCAGAGGCCTTCAGGTGTTGAACCAGCATGAAAACATGAGTAATGAATCAATGAAAGCCCGTCTGTTACTGTCTGTTACTGTCTGTTACTGTGTGTTACTGTGTGTTACTGT
>JBBMOE010000127.1:121444-133375 GCA_037975065.1 Chaetodon trifasciatus
TCTGTAGTAGACCCCCGCTGGACCGACGGCCCTCTGACTCAGGGGTCTCTGTAATGAGCTGTACCCTCCGCGGTGCTGGACCTGGATCTAGACCTGTTCTTCACTGTCCCTGTCTCTGCCTGCAGGTACACAAAGATCGGCTATGCTGGGAACACAGAGCCGCAGTTCATCATGCCCTCCTGTAAGCATCTCTGAATATCTGCACATCTGAACATCTGCACACTCTGAACATCTGCACACTCTGAACATCTGCACATCTGCACACTCTGAACATCTGCACACTCTGAACATCTGCACATCTGAACATCTGAACATCTGAACATCTGCACACTCTGAACATCTGCACATCTGAACACTCTGAACATCTGCACACTCTGAACATCTGAACACTCTGAACATCTGCACACTCTGAACATCTGCACACTCTGAACATCTGAACACTCTGAACATCTGCACACTCTGAACATCTGCACACTCTGAACATCTGAACACTCTGAACATCTGCACACTCTGAACATCTGCACACTCTGAACATCTGAACACTCTGAACATCTGCACACTCTGAACATCTGAATATCTGAACATCTGCACACTCTGAACATCTGCACACTCTGAACATCTGCACACTCTGAACATCTGAACATCTGCACACTCTGAACATCTGCACACTCTGAACATCTGCACATCTGAACATCTGCACATCTGAACATCTGCACACTGTGTGTGTGAATCTGGATCAGGTGTCGCCATCAAGGAGTCGGCCAGCGTGGGAGAGCAGGCTCAGAGGAGGCTCGTACGAGGAGTGGACGACCTGGACTTCTACATCGGAGATGAAGCCATAGACAAACCCAACTATGCAACCAAGGTAGGAGGAGAGGAGGAAGAGTAGAGGAGTACGAAAGAAGGAGGAGGAGATGGAGAGCAGGAGGAGGAGAGGAAGGGAGGAGGAGACAGACAGAATGAAAGATGGCGTCATGGTGATGTTTTTCTGTCTGTGTGTTTGTTCTTCATTGGACGTCAGAATGAGCACCTGAGGACACCTGAGGACCAGGACAGGAAGTGAAATATGCTTTACGTTTCACACAGTTAGCCGATCACAGGTGGTGCAGGTGGAGTCGCAGGCTCTTGGGTGTGTGTGTTGTGTGTAGTCGCTGTGTGAGCTGTGGTCTCCTGTCTGTGTGTGTGTGTGTGCAGTGGCCCATCCGTCACGGCATGGTGGAGGACTGGGACCTGATGGAGAAGTTCATGGAGCAGATCATCTTCAAATACCTTCGAGCTGAGCCTGAAGACCACAGCTTCCTCATGGTGGGTCTCCACCTGATGCTCACAACTGGTAGCCAATCAGAGAGCAGGGTTCTCTGTCCTGTGTTATAATGTGTGTTTGTGTGTGTGCGTGCGTGTGTGTGCGTGTGTGCAGACAGAGCCTCCTCTCAACACTCCAGAGAACAGAGAGTACCTGGCAGAGATCATGTTCGAGACCTTCAACATACCTGGACTCTACATCGCAGTGCAGGTGAGACACATGGACAGACAGACAGACAGGTGAGACACATGGACAGACAGACAGACAGGCAGGCGAGACACACAGACAGACAGACAGACAGACAGACAGACAGGTGAGACACATGGACAGACAGACAGACAGGCGAGACACACAGACAGACAGACAGACAGACAGACAGACAGACAGACAGGTGGTGCTATGAAATAGTGTCTCCCTCCATCAGGCTGTGCTGGCGTTGGCGGCGTCCTGGACATCTCGGCAGGTCGGACAAAGAACTCTGACAGGCATCGTCATCGACAGCGGAGACGGAGTCACACACGCCATCCCTGTGGTGAGACACACAAACACACACACGCACACACACAAACACACACACACACATTATTTTAAACATGCTGGCTGCTGTTCGGAGCCTCAGCGCTCACTGATTGGTCGGTGTGGCTGTTTGTCTCAGGCTGAGGGTTACGTGATTGGCAGTTGTATAAAGCACATCCCCATCGCGGGGCGGGACATCACCTTCTTCATCCAACAGCTGCTCAGAGAGAGAGAGGTGGGGATTCCTCCAGAGCAGTCGCTAGAGACCGCCAAGGCTGTCAAGGTACTGAACTCCTCCTCTACTGCTCCTCGTCCTCTATCCATATACTATTCTTCTTGTCTTCTACTGCTCCTCTTCTTCCCGTGTTACTCCTCTACTCTCCATCCCACACTACTACTCAATGCTACCCTTCTTCACCCGTCTTTATCTACTCCTCCTCATCTTCTCCTCCTCCCCTCCTCCTCCGTATTCCTGTGTGTGTTTCTGTGTGTAGGAGCGTTACTGTTACATCTGCCCGGACATCGTGAAAGAGTTCACTAAGTACGACTCAGACCCGGGGAAATGGATCAAACAGTACCGCGGGGTCAACGCCGTCAGTAAGACCGCCTTCCACATCGACGTGGGCTACGAGCGCTTCCTGGGCCCCGAGATCTTCTTCCACCCCGAGGTAATGGCACGCCGCCTTTCGGCCTCTTTAGCTCCACAGCACGTCTCCCGTTCGGTTCGGCCTCGGAGTTTCCAGCGGCGTCTGTTTTCTGGTAAAGTTGCTGTTGATGAGCAGCAGTGGGCCGCAAATGAGATTCAGATGACCGACGTGTTGTTTTCAGCTGCCGCCGACCATCGAGGAGGAACCTACGACTCCTGATCCAATGATCAGTGCAGCTGGATGAAGCAGCAGCCGCTTCATAAACTGGTCCTAGGTCAGCTGTCTGGCCTTTAAACGTGACCTTTCAGGTCTTTGTGTCGTTGCTTGTCTCCTTAAAATCCTGGTTTTTGGAGCGTTGAGCTCCTTCATCATGTGAGTGTGAAATATCAGCTGTCAATCAATCAATAATGATCAATTCAAATATCAGCTCTGTGGAATGTAATGTGTGTTTTCCAGTTCGCTAACCCAGACTTCATGCAGCCTATCTCTGACGTCGTGGATGAGGTCATTCAGAGCTGTCCAATCGATGTGAGGAGGCCGCTCTACAAGGTAACTCACCAGAGTACACCTGAGTACACCTGAGTATACCTGAGTACACCTGAGTACATCAGAGTATACCTGAGTACACCAGAGTATACCTGAGTACACCTGAGTATACCTGAGTACATCAGAGTATACCTGAGTACACCAGAGTATACCTGAGTACACCTGAGTATACCTGAGTACACCAGAGTACACCTGAGCAGGAGTCATGAAAGAAAACACAGATTTCAGATTTTGTTAATTGAAAGTTGGTGTGTGTGTGTGCGTGTGTGTGTGTGTGTGTGTGTGTGTGTGTGTGTGTGTGCGTGTGTGTGTGTGTGTGTGTCAGAACATCGTGCTCTCTGGAGGATCCACCATGTTCAGAGACTTTGGCCGGCGGCTGCAGAGAGACCTGAAGAGAGTCGTGGACGCTCGACTGAAACTGAGTGAAGAACTCAGTGGAGGACGGATAAAGGTCAGACAGACAGACAGACAGAGAGACAGACGGACAGACAAAGAGGGACAGACAAAGAAAGAGAGACAGAGCAAGAGAGACAGAGACAAGTAGAGAGAGAGAGACAGATAGACAGGGAGACAGACAGGCAGATAGACGGACAGAGAGAGAGAGAGGGACAGACAGACAGACCAAGGGACAGACAGACAGAGAGACATTTGACTGATTTTCTGTGCTTGCAGCCGAAGCCGATGGAGGTCCAGGTCGTCTCTCATCACATGCAGCGATACGCCGTCTGGTTTGGAGGCTCCATGCTGGCGTCCACGGTAACCACACACACATTTATACTTGTATACACGAGAGGACATGAGAGGACCCTGGTCCTGATCTGAACCTAAACCTGGTTCTAACCTGAACCAGGCAACCAAAATGTCCTCCCTTTATAAAAATGTCCCCACTTCATCAAAATGTCCTCACTTCATCAAAATGTCCTCACTTCATAAAGATGTCCTCCCTTTATAAAAATGTCCTCACTTCATCAAAATGTCTTCACTCTTTCAGGTCTAAAAGTCAAATCAGTGCAGTCCTCACAAAGATGGACAGTTTGTTTGTTTGTCTGTTGTTTGTGTTTGCAGCCGGAGTTTCTTCAGGTGTGTCACTCTAAGAAGGACTACGATGAGATCGGCCCCAGCATCTGTCGACACAACCCCGTCTTCGGCATCATGTCCTGATGACGCTGGCAGCTACAGACGGCTAGCCTGTTAGCCTGCCACGTTGTTAGCCTGTTGGCCTTTCAGCCTGCCGTCCACTAGATAGCCAGCCAGCTAGCCCGTTAGCCTGTGGGCTTAGCAGCTTGCTGGCCTGTTTACCTGCTATCTGCTAGCCACCAGCCACTTAGCCAACAGCCCGTTGCCCCATTCAGTTTTTAGCCCACTACGCTACTAGACTGTTAGCAGGCCAGCTCAGTCTCATCAGGCACATGGAGGTCTGGAGAAGCTGAAGCACAAAAGTTAGTTTTCTGTCATTTTCCTTTAAACTTTGACCATAGAGAATGTCTCTCACCCAAAAAGCCACCAGAGAAGCTTTTTCCTTCTGACATTTAAAGGCTTCCTGAAGACTTCTCCAGACCTCGAGATGAGATGTAGTTAGCTGACAGTCTGCTAGCTGCTAGCCTGTTAGCCATCCTCCAAAACGTAGCACTGCTGAGAGTTTGTGTTGAAGTCGAAGCTGTCAGCCTGACTGAACGTCTTGTTTCTGAGCTGGATGAACGATGAGGACTGAAAGGTGTGTTTGACGATTTAAAGCCAAGGACACGATCCTGCTTCTTCCTTCGGTGTTTCAGCGACCGTCTCTTTCCTCCTTGCTTCACTTCCTCTTTACTCGTGTTTTCTACATTGCGACAGTCACTTCATCTTCGTTATGTGTGTGAATAAATGGACAGAGCTGCTGTCAGTCAGTGTGTTAGCATGTTAGCATGTTAGCTGTTGTCATGAGTGAGTGAGATTTCATACAGCTACAAGCTAAATCAGTTTAATCTCATGAAGACTAAAAGTATGGATCGTTCCCGTGGAATCGATATTATTGACACCTGCTGAGTCTCAGTGATGTCTGTTGTCTCTACACTTCGAAAGGGACGAGGACGAGCATTGTCTCTGACTGTGATGGCTGTTTGTCATTCAGACAAACGTGTCCATCCAGCTCGTCCTCACCAGAAAGACAACCATTTAGCTTGTCTGTGCCAGCGCTTTATTATGACCCATATCCACGTTTATTGTGAGTTGGCGCCCCTAGTGGCTGTAGTAATTATGACAGGAGCAAAGGAGGAGGTCAGGTGACATAGCATAAAGAGACAGGAAGTCCGCATGTGGAGGACAGTGGGATGGACAGCTGGATCAAACTAACACAGACTGCTAACCCAAAGTTAGCATTGACGTATTTTAACTGACGTAACGTTACGTCACTTTTAGCTTTATTGGCTGTATTTTTGGTACTTTAGATTTGACAGCCATGACTATGACTCAGCAGGCTTCAGGTGGCAGCAGTGAGGCACTTTTAAGTTGATGTGCCTCTAAAATATAATGAAACTGGACTGCCACCAATCAATCAATCAATCAATCCATCAACCAGATACATAAAAGCAAGAATTCAATATTCCTTTATTAGTCCCGCAAGGGGAAATTCCAGTATCCACAGCATCACGAGTCAAAGCTGAACAGCACAAACTCACAAAAGAAAAAGACACAAAGTTTTCACTGAATGTGTTTTCCTGCTTTGTGACGTTCAGGTTGGCAGTGAGCTGAGAGCTGCAGGTGGTTTCATGACGTGTTTGGATTTTTTTTCTGTTGTTTCACTCAGTGTGCTCATAAAGTCTCACTGAGCTGCAGGAAAAATGCTGTTCTTCAAACATGATGTGACCCTGAATGACAAACTGTCAACAGCTGTGTGTGTGTGTGTGTGTGTGTGTGTGTGTGGTGCTTCAGTGTTTTACAGCCTGTATCATAAACTGCTGCATTCAGAGTGTTTATATTTGTAAAGAACACAGAGGAGAACTAACAGATCAATATATTATATAAACACATAGATTCATATATAGTGTACGCTGAAGCAGCAAACTGGTCCAGGATCAGGTCAAAACCACAAGTAACGCCGTCAGCTGGGCCGTGGTGCGTTCAGGTACAGTCAAGTGAAGCAAAGACAAAAGGCTGGAGATGTTCTGTTGTCATTAGAAGTTAGTGTCTAGATGTTCTCAGCAGCTGGCAGCGTAATCTGCTGAAAGGCCAATCAGGAGCAGCGGTTGGACAGATCACTGCAGGCTGGTGTCGTGTGGGATCAGGCTGGTAGCTGATCGGCTCCCTGCAGGTTTAGGACTCCGCTCAGAGCTCCGGACGGGCCTGAGCGCCATCGGCTTCGTTTGGCTACACGCGCGTGATTCGGAGCTGCCGACTCGTAACATGTGACACAGCTCCACCAGGTGCTCCCTTCACACCTGCTGCTCATACCAGCCGTGCAGGTGTGTGCTGTGTGTGTGTGACGAGCATCGATCAAACGCGTTGATTATCTCACCTGAACAGCTGACTGTGTTCACAGGTGAGCTTGTGGTTTGGACCTGAGCTTAGTGTGTAAGAGATGTAACAGACGTTTGGTCTTCTGATGTCGTCCACACAGCTGCAGTGAAATCATATCTCAGACTGAGTGAATGTTAATGATCTGTGGTTTGATACTGAGCTGCTGTCAATAAACACTCACCTGCAACACCTTCCCTCTCTGCTCTGACAGTAATGATGGATCCTGGTGGAAATGAACAGGAACATAAAAACACAGTCATTTCATTTCAAAGTAAAAGCACAGAGCTGACTCACGTTCAAAGGTCTGGAGGAGGATTTCATTTCAGATTAAAAGATGAAGTCAGGACAGCTTCAATCATCAGAGTTCACACCTGAGGCAGGTGAGACCCAGACAGTGCTTTAAAGGTGATGGTTCCTCCTGCTTTTACAGGTGTCACACAAGCACTGTTTCTGCAGAGAGGACGTCCAGTTCTGTCTGTGTGGACGGACACACGGACACTGTGGGATGCTCGTGTCATAAAGGGGGAAAACAACTGAACCTCTGTTACATGGTACTGTCCTGACTGTCCTTGTGTCCCTGACAAAGACTGAAGCTCTTCTCTCATCTATCTGGCTAATAGTTTCCTCTGTCTTCCAAAGCCAAAGTGTGTAGTCAGTGTGGTTATCTTAAAATACAACTCCAACACCAGAGGAGCACTGAGTCCTGCTCCCACCATGGTTTGTACATGCCACAAAAAAACAACACTTAACTCTTTTTAGGTGGAATCCAGAGGCAGAAAATATGTCATTATTATTATTATATAAGAAGAAGAAGAAGAAGAAGAAACACGAAGCAGAGAACGCAGAAGAGGAAGATGGCGTCCTGCCTCCTCCGGCCCGCTGGGGGCAGCAGAGCGGCAGCAGCGCCTCGCACCGCCGTGATGAAGAGTCAGAGGGTTTGCGGTTGCTCAAGTCAACAGAAAAAAAACGAAAACTTTACTTTTGTTGCGTCTCAAGCAGACTTTTTAAAAACGTTTACAACGCTCAACATGTCGTCAGAAAAGAAAACTCACCTATCGCGATGCTTTCGGTGAGTCTGTCCTCGGTGATGTTTCTGTGATGTTTATAGTAAATTACGGATATTAAGACTTTCCGGTAACCGTCAGTAAAACCGCTCATCTGTCGGAGTTAGCTTGTAGCAGCTAGCTGCAGCTAGCTCGTGAAGCTCGCAGGAGTCTGACGAAAGAAAAGATGATGAAGCTTCAGAACCAGAATCAGCTTTACTGACCAGGTTTGTGTTCACACACCAGCAGTGTGACTCCGGTTTAAACAGCACACCCAGAGAGCAAGAGTGTTTCTGCTGACAGCGAGCGATGATGAAGATGATGAAATTAACCTTTATCTGAAAAGAAAGACAGAATGGACATGAAGACAGATAAAAATGAAAGCAGAGGAGGTTGAAAATGGAAATAAAGACGATGCATAAAACCATGCAGTGAAATGTTAAAGTCGATGAAGACAAGAAGGATAAAGCATCAAATAATAAAATGTAGGTTCAGAGACGTTACAGAGGATGCATAGAAGACAGTGAAATACAACACTTTAAAAGAAGTGCATCAGCGTGAGACAACGTCCTGAAGTCAGGAGGACAGACAGAGGAGTCAGCGCTCATTAACCAACACTACCAGCCCTGAGTCAGCTTGAACACCTGAGGGCTTTGGACAGGTGCTGTCAATGAAAGGACACCTGAGCTTGAAGGACTGGGGGACACCGCAGTCCTTCATCATGTCTGCTGTCTGTCCCTGAAGCTTCACGTCTTAGTTTAGAAATGAGGAACATTTTGTTCTGATGTTATCGATCTTTGTTTCAGGTGAGGCGCTCCGTCTCTGGTTCATAGGACCAGACTCAACGTGGTGTCCTAGTCCTTGTGATGTCCCTCTGGCTGTCCAGATGATCCAGGAGAGCGAGGGGACAGTTGGGGTGAGGAGGAGGGAGGTGGGTTGTCAGAGCGACTCAGCAGAGAGGAGAGATGCTGCTGTCCAGGTGGACCTGCTGACTCAGGAGCTCAGCTGGAGACACTGTCCAGGTGAGACACACTGCAGGTAGAAACCTGAAGGCCCGACACTGGACGTAGAGTCCTTTCCATAGCTGGGGTCTGTCCTCATCTGTCTGTCTCAGGGATTCAGACAGAGAGCAGCTGAGAGGTAACAAGATGTGTCCTGTTCTGACTGATGGGTTTACGACCTGTTTGACGAACGTCCTCCATGTCTCCATGTGTCCTCTGAGACAAACATCCTCCATATAAAACAGGAGGAAGCTGATGCTTCAGTTCAGACTGTGTTGATCATGGAACGAGCTGCAGCACCGACGGCGTTCGGACGAAAAGTTGACGTGTGAAGAAGAAGAAAAGTGTTTCCACATGAAGCCTGTCTGACATCCCGCCTGCCTGTCTGTCTGTCTGTCTGTCTCTCTGCCTGTCTCTCTGCCTGTCTCTCTGCCTGTCTGTGTGTGTGTTCAGGTGTGCTGTGGCAGTGTGTTTCTGTCAGAGCAGATGAAGCAGGAGGGGGCGCTCTGCTGCAGCACTGCAGCTCACAGGAGACACACACGCTGAACACAGAACAGCACACACATGCCAGCCCCCCCCTCTACCTGCTCTGCTCCCCCCTCAGACACACACTGCTACCCACAATGCCTCTGTTCAGACCACCTGCACCTCCAGCTCCTCTGCAGTCCTCTGAGCTCCAACGGACCACCTGGTTACCCAGCATGCCTCAGTGTGAGCCGCGCCCCCCGCTGCCTCGTGCAGACGTCTCAGCACCTCCTCCTGGACTCATCGCTCCTCTGAGCCCCCGCTTGGCTGAGGAGGTGGAGGTGGAGGAGGAGGAGGAGGAAGAGGAAGGCTTGTTACAACATGAGAACAGTGAGTGTTAGAGTTTATTTAGGTTGTAAATAAAGTTTAGAGACAAACAGACAAACGATGTTTATCGTTTATGATTCAGCGTTTCCTGTCAGGTGGCTGACACTCAGCCACTCAGCTATATATATGTGTGTGTGTGTGTGTGTGTGTGTGTGTATATACAGTGCTCAGCATAAATGAGTTTTCATTTTGCATCAACTAATTTGAGTAAAAGTGAAGATTTTGTGATCTAAGTTATATTATTAACCTTCTTTCATGTTATGAGTTTGAACAAACGTTCTGTAAAACTCAGTCTGGTCAAAATTTTGGAAACTGTTCTCGTGTTCAATGAGACACTGATTAAAATCGTACTTTTCAGAGGGGGTGTACTCATTCATGCTGAGCACTGTATACACGTACACACACACACACACACACACATATATATATATACATGTACACACGCATACAAACATACATGCATACACACATATACACCCATGTACACACCTATCCACCTGCTCCCATACCTGGACATATACCTTGATTCACATCCCTACATGTGTTCATGTCCACAAGTACATGCATCCAAACAACACACACACACACCTTGCCCATGGACAGTTTTTTCCCCATTTATAAGTATAGAAACACACATAGGCATATACGTATAAAGACCTCTGTCACTGGTTAGGTAGAAATAGTGGTGATCTGTGTTATCCTGTTTTGTTGTCAGCCCTTCATTATTCATGTCCGCACCTACACACACACACACGCACATCTAAACATATAAACATCTATATATACGTTCATGTAGGCATCCATGCACACAAACAAACACACGCCCCAGACGCACTCACACGCACGCACGCAAGCACATACTAACACACCCGATGAGAATATTAGGAAATATTCACGTACACATGTAGACCAGCCCTGATGCTGATAACGCAGAGTGTTAGATTCATGGTTTCCTGTCCTCTGTTGACTCTTCCTCCAGATGAGAGTCTCTGGTCTGACCGACAGTCCGCAGTCACAGCAGAGAAGAAGAAGAAGAAGAGGAGGAAGGCTGAGTGGAGCGACGGCGGCGATCACAGCTGCAACATGTGGGGCGAAACGTCCCGGCCGGCCAAACCGACGAATCACATCGCAGGAGGAGTTCAGCCCAATGAGACGAAACCCAGCAGCACCGCCCACCGGGACAGCGAGATGAACGATGGCGAGAGGCGTCGCCCCGACTGCCGTCAGGACGCCATCCAATCAGAAGACAGGAGCTCCATCCAGACATTCAGAGAGGAGATACAGCGAGGAGAAACATGGCAGCACTGCGGGAAGAGAGGCATCCAAACCGGACGACCTGCTGCACGAATCCAACACACCCGAGCTGATGGAGCACAACACAAAACAATGGTGAAGGAGGAGGATGAGGAGGAGACGGAGAAGCAGCCGTTGGGGGAGGAGGGAGGACCAAAGAGGAGGTGTACTGAAGAGCAGAGGAAAGATGAGTTGATGGTAAAGGGGGAGGCCGAGGAGGGGGGGAGGCCGAGGAGGACGACGGTCGGACCGCCAATCAGATACCTGGTTGAGTCAGAGGAGTGGTCACATGGCCCGTCTGCAGCCAATCACAGCAAAGCTAGGGAAGCAAAGGTAAAAAGGAGGCTAGGGAGGCTGAGCAGGGAGCACAGAGAGGAGGAGGAGGAGGAGGAGGAACACGAGAAACACGAGAGGAGAGGAGGGGTGGAGCTAACCAAGAGGACGGACAGCAGCAAGAAGGAGTCCTCAGAGGATGAAGGAGTGGACGCAGGGTGGCAGCTCTGTCAGGTTAGTCCTCATTCAGTACCAAAGCTTTCCAACATGATTTTCTAAATGAAACTGCTGCTAACTGCTAACGGGAGCTGCTAACAGCTAATTGAGCAGGCTGACGGCAGGTTCCACCTTTCCAACCTGCAGTTTGAACGCAGTATGAGTCCACATCAGACACAAACACACGAGCCAAACCTCTGTGTTCCTGCTTTACTGGGAACGAGGAGCAGATTAGGTGAGAGTTCCCAGGAAGTGCTGATACTCCTGACTTTAACCCCAGATATCGCCTGAGATAATAACCCACCTGTCTGTGTCTCCGTCTGTCGTCAGGTGTGTGGTCTAACCTTCGCTTGTCGGTCGTCTCTGCGGCTCCACCTGTCGGGGCACAGAGCCGGACGCCGGCTCAGCTGCACCAACAGCCTGCGTCTGCACCACCGCCGCCATCACTACGGCGCCCGAGCTGCTGACGACAAGCAGCACGAGGAGGGCAACGCCAACAACGATGGAGAGCAAAAGGAGACGCAAGAGAGGAGTAAAGAGGATGAGGAGAAGACCCTCCTCCCAGCTTCCACCAAGGCTCCTGATTGGTGGAGACACAGAAGGCGCGTGTGCAGAAATCCTCGGTGGTGGGTCGACTACCGAACCGCGATGAAGAAGAGGCTGGACACTGACAGGTGGAGGAGACAGCAGGAGAGTGATGGAGGGAGGGGGAGGAGGACAACGAGGTGTAGAGAAGAGGAGGAGGA
>JBBMOE010000127.1:138256-163256 GCA_037975065.1 Chaetodon trifasciatus
GTCAGCTCCCTGCAGTAAAAGTACTGTATTACAGTCAGCTCCCTGCAGTAAAAGTACTACAGTACAGTCAGCTCCCTGCAGTAAAAGTACTGTATTACAGTCAGCTCCCTGCAGTGAAAGTACTGCATTACAGTCAGCTCCCTGCAGTAAAAGTACTGCAGTACTGTCAGCTCCTTGCAGTAAAAGTACTGTATTACAGTCAGCTCCCTGCAGTAAAAGTACTGCAGTGCAGTCAGCTCCCTGCAGTAAAAGTACTGCAGCACTGTCAGCTCCTTGCAGTAAAAGTACTGTATTACAGTCAGCTCCCTGCAGTAAAAGTACTGCAGTACTGTCAGCTCCCTGCTCGCGGTCACTGAACTGATCTTTTCTTTGAACGTTCTCGTGCGCGGCGCGTTGACAGCGTGACGTTACGGTAACACGTGCTCTGCGTCCTTTACGGTAGAACAGCAGAAACAGGAAGCGAGCTCACAGAAGCGGCGCCGTTTTCAAGACGAAGACGAAGCTCGAGCTGAAATGACTGAAAGTGGCGCTCAGGTCAGAGAGTAAACACGTTCTTTCACTTCTACAGAGTAATCAGAGTATTTGTTCAGCTGAGGAGCTCGTGTCAGATCTACAGGTTCCGCTCATGATGACGCAAACATGCTGAAATGTTCTGTCTTCATTTGAATCTGTAAAACTTTATTCCTGTCACTCTGTGGACACTTCATGTTTTCTGTTGATTCTGAGGGAGGAAGTGCTGCTCCGGGTGGTTTTCAAAGTAAAAGCTCAAAGGTTAATGTGGGTGTTGAAACGTGTCCCCCAGCTGCACCTGAATGTCCCCCAGCTGCACCTGAATGTCCCCCAGCTACACCTGAATGTCCCCCAGCTGCACCTGAGTCACAGTGTGGACACACTCAGCAGGTGTTTAATAGGTGTTTGTTTTTTTCATTTCTGACTGCCTGGGAAAAACAGATATGGGATGTCACGGTAGTTTGGGGTTAAGACCGTTTTGAATCTTTCTTCTCTTCTGTCACTTCCTCTAATTGCTGAACAAATGAACGAATTCCATCACAAAAGCACAGAACAAAATGAGTGAAAGCAGCTTATTAATGCTGAGGACTGTCTATTCACAGTATGTGGTGCAGTCTACATGCTGAGGACTGTCTATTTACAGTGTGTGGTGCAGTCTACATGCTGGGACTGTCTATTCACAGTGTGTGGTGCAGTCTACATGCTGGGATTGTGTATAAATAGCAGCGGTGTGTCTCTGCAGCTGTTGGCGCGTCTGGAGGCTCGTCGCTGTCTGAAGGACATCGAACCTCGTCTGTTCCCTGAAGACGGAGGACCTGACCATGGTGACTGACCACGCCCACTTCCCATCACATGATGATTATGGATGAGTTTGTTAATAACGGTCGGAGTGCTCCGCTCACATGTGTGTGTCTCTGGCAGGTGAGGTGGTGGAGCTGTATGGAGCAGAGGGAACAGGTGAGTCCACTTTACAGGAAACAGCTCTGCCTTTCACCTGCTTTGGACTTCCTGTACACCTTGTGTGTTGTGTCTGTCTCAGGTAAGACAGAGCTGCTCTACCATCTGCTGTGTCGCTGTGTGTTGCCAGTGGCAACAGGTGGTCTGGAGGTGGACGTTGTGTTCGTGGACACCGACTACAGTCTGGACATGTTACGACTGGTCAGCATCCTGGACAGCAGACTGAGTGCAGGTATACGCGTGTGTTCGCGCGTGCGCACACACACACACACACACACACACACACACACACACACACAGACACAGACACACACACACACACACACACACACACACTTTCCAGTGTACAGTTACATTTCAAATGTTATGTGAATACGTAGTGAACATGGTGTTGTTTTGGTCAGTGGCGCCCCCCTCAGGACAGGAATAAACACTGAAAACATCAGAAGTTTGTTTATGAACTGCAGCCTGAAGAGGACGCTGACATCTGTCCCCTCAGTCTGTCTGTGAAGGACAGCACGCTAAAGTCATGTCTGTCTGTCTGTTTGTCTGTCTGTCTGTCTCTCCATCTCTCTGTCTCTCTCTGTCTGTCTGTCTCTCTGTCTGTATGTCTCTCTGTCTGTCTGTCTGTCTCTCTCTCTCTGTCTCTCTGTCTGTCCAGCTCGTTCGACCGGCTCTCCCTCGGCTGGGTCAGACGAGGCGGTGTTGCGTTCGTGTCTGTCTCGCCTCCTGGTTGTCCACTGTTCGTCCTCCTCTCAGCTCCTCCTCACCCTCCACTTCCTGGAGACCTCCCTGTCATCGCGGCCCAGCCTGGGGCTCCTCCTCATTGACAGCATCTCCTCTTTCTATTGGCCGGACCGCTGTGAGGGCGGGGCCAGCATCGCCAAGCAGGAAGAGAAGCTCAGCAAGTGTTCAGAGCTGCTGTCTCGACTGCTCAGGTATCAACACGTCCTTTAGGTGGTTCTGGGGTCTTTCAGGGGGGTTCAGTCGACCATGAGCTGAGTTTTGGAGTTCTCCGTGTGTCTGACCTCCTCTGATGGAGTGGTGGAGCAGCTGTGGAGGAGCGTGATGGAGCGACTCCACCTGCTCTGTAGAATCGTTCTTTTGTTCTGAATCGCTCTCTTCTGTCTCCTCTCAGGGATTACAGAATCACCATCTTCGCCACCTGCCACCCCATCAGGAGGAGCTACAGTGGCCCTTCCTCCTCTTCCTCCTCCTCCTCCTCCTCCTCCTCCGAACACAACCGGCCATACCTCTGTCGCCCCTGGCAACGGCTGGTGAACCACCGCCTGCTGTGCTCCAGGCAGGAGGCCGCAAACGACATGGCAGGAGGCAGCAAGGAGCAGAGGAGACAGCGGGTCTTCAGCGTCCACTGCACCTCCTCCTCATCCTCCTCGTCCAGGACGAAGGCTCACAGGAGCAGCTCCTTCTGCGTGACAGACGGAGGAGTGGAGTTTGTGTGACACGTCACAGACTGTGGACAGCGTGGACAGCGTGTTATCTGTGGACAGCGTGGACAGCGTGGACAGCGTGTTATCTGTGGACAGTGTGGACAGCGTGGACAGCGTGTTATCTGTGGACAGTGTGGACAGCATGTTATCTGTGGACAGTGTGGACAGCGTGTTATCTGTGGACAGTGTGGACAGTGTGGACAGCGTGTTATCTGTGGACACGTTTGCTGTACTTTGATTTATTTCATGTTATTTAATAATGAAGTACTTGTACATACTGTGTATTTGGGTTTGTGTATAAATACCTCTGTCAGAGGTCAATAAAGGTTGGTGGTGATCAGGAGGAGTTCTTCACTGCGTCTGTGTGTTCCTCAGAGAACCTGAAGGTGGTTCTCAGATTGATCTGCTGACAGAAGGAACAAACTAATGACGACAGATGATGAAATACTTGTGTACTTTTACTGAAGTAAGCCTCTGAATGCAGGACTTTTACTTCTCATAGAGTATTTCTTCACTGTTGAATTGGCCTGTTTTTAAGTGAGGGATGTGAACATTTCGTCCTCCAGTGGACCGTCTCCTCCGTGAGGACATGTCTTCTGTTTTTGATCCTTTCCTGGTTATTAATGCTGACTCCTGGTGTGAGGAGGTGTGTGAGGGAGGAGCTCGTGTATTTGTTGGTCCTGCTGAGGTGTTTCTCCGTGAAGAGGACCGCGCTGCTGGGACGCTCAGACCTCAGGGGTCGGTCCGTGTCGGGGGCACGTGCGGCGGCAGTCCGGCTCCTCGCGGCTCCAGTCCTGGACTTCAGGTCTGATGACAGAGACCGCTTCACCAGAGCAGCCCTCCTACAGATCCGTCCGCGGGGTCAGACACACTTTTTACACAACACAAACAAACGAGCCAGTTTGACGCGGACACGGATTCACCTTCACGACCTGAAGTGTCGCCGCCGATGAATGTGGCCTCCGTCCAGCCGCAAACAGGCAGCTCTGCCCGCTGAACGCTTCTGCTCCGGAACAGGCTTCATGTTTTCTGGGACCTACTTCTCCTGCTGTCGCTGACAGGCGGTGCTTCGGTCGCTCCCAAACATGGCCTCCATGACGGAGCGACCGCTTCAACTTTAATTTTTCGCCAATTTTCAGCGCAAACGCGTCTATTTTTCCTCCCACGACCAACGGGAATGTTTCGTCGGAAAACATTATCATGCCAGACTTCTGAAACAGATGTGATCTTTCGGAGAAGTTCGCTGTTGGATTTAAGCAGATCGCTTTAAGTTGACTGGAAAGCTGGAGAGGAAAAAGAGAATTGCATCAAATCAGTAAGGAGCCTTTTTCACCTTCCTCTCGACACTTGTGCAGGTTTGCTTCTCGCTTTTTCGGCCGCTTTGTGTTTTAACTTGACGCCAGTTATCAACATTTAAAGTGGGACGGGGAATAAGCGCGCGGCGGAGCCGGGATGCGCTCGTTTCTGGTGCGCGCTAACAGCTAGCCTGCGAGCTAATGCTAATGCTAACAGAGAAGTGATCAGTCAACGGGGCGGTCCGAGGAAGCTAACTGCGAGCGGCTAACTGCTCTTTTTCTTCTACTCGGCTCGATTTAAGAAGTAATTCTGTTGATTTGTCACAACCAAGTGACACCCGCCGTCTGAACGGCGGGACGGCGGCAGTCAGACGGGTTTTATTTAGTTCCGGTGACCGAGAAACGCTCGTTTTAACTCTCTGACAGATGGTAACCAGGCACTTTAACCACACACACACACACACACACACACACACACACACACACACACACACACACACACACACAGAGCTGTTTGGGCCAACTGATAACAAACCAGCCGAAGTTCTTGAATGTTCTGGATGTTTCCGTGTCAAACTGTGAGGTGGAGTTCTGTCCATGTCCCCGTGGAGCTCCGCGGTGTCTTCTGGTCCAAGCAGGCTTGTGTGAACTGATGTCTTCGTCTTCCTCCTTCAGCAGAACACGCAGGTCAGAGTCCAGCAGGTCGGTGTGGACTCGGTGGAACCTCAGCACCAGGTGTTCTCAGAGGAAGGCGAAGCCTCGGTGTAGAACCAACGTCACTGATCAGATCGATATCACACGTTCATCCTGAACGTTACTACTCAGATAAACACATTGACCTCATTTTACCTGAAGGCACTTCAGCCAATCACATGTCCAGGTGCGTTTGTCCTCCAGGTAAACCCAGGTGTTGGTTTCACCTGTGTTTCTGTGGGCCTCGTGTGTTCATGCTTGTGTTTTGGTACCTCTCAGACACCGTCCTTCAGTGACGGCGCTGACATTCACTTCGCAGTTTCAAGCGTCACAGACGAGGTTTTGAGCTCAGGAGCAGCAGGAGGTCCTGAGGGTCTGACAGGGACTCTTCTGGACCTCGACCTCCTGCTGCGCCCCGTCAGCCTCTGTGGTGGCGTTTAATGCACGAATGTCAGAAGGCTCACCTGGATCGGCTGACTCAGGTGCTCAGGGTGCTGTGTCCAGTCCCTGTGTACAGCTGCGACTCAAATCTGATATCACATTATGGAGCTGGAGACGATGATATTTGATAATCAGTTCAGACTCTTGGTAATTAATAATCACTTTAATCCCTTTTTAAGCAGAAACTGTAAACCTTCCTTTGATCCAGACATTGACGGTGGGAAGTAGGCACTTTATAGGCCGAACGATGAATTAGTTAATCAATGAAACAGTGAGGGGGGTGAGATGATGAAAATAATGGTTAGTAGTAGTTAGAAAAGACACTTTTCACATGTGATCAATAATTATTTCTCAGAATCGATGAAGACTCTGACCTGCAGCACCAAAAGGATTCCTCAGCTCCTGAGTGTGTTCAGGAAAGATTCAGACATGAATAACAGCAACAACAGCAGGGGTCAAAGGTCACTTTCAATACTTTTTTCCTCATTGGTTACTGTGAGGAAGTGTGCTGTGAATGGTTGGATGAGCTGTCAGTCATAATGAACAACATGTTGTCAGTGGGTCACACCGCTGGCCTCAGGGTCCGTCTCTGGTCCTGATGTGGATTTGGTGTCAGGGTGTCGTAAAAGCAGCGTTGGTTTGTTGTGCTGTGAATCGGGGGGGCGTTCTCTGCTCATTGGGTGGAGGTGTGGGGGTTGAGCTCGGTAACACTCTCTCTCCATCCACAGATTCTGAGCTTGGAGCGGCCAATCAGGAAATGGCCGATGGTTTCAGCCATGCCAAATGAAAGCCACATGATCACACGCCATCGTTTGAAAGTGTGTCTTTATTGTTATTCTGACGCTGATTCGTCTGATTCTGAAGACCTGAACACCAGAGTCCAGTCTCAGGTGGAGTCCAGACTCAGGTGGAGTCCAGACTCAGGTGGAGTCCAGACTCAGGTGGAGTCCAGAGGGGTGGACACAAAGTGTGAGGGATGAAGCGATGCTGCACAGCTAACCTGCTCCAGAGGAGGTTCTGTTCAGGTTCAGGTCTAAAGAAACTAGAGACCACTCTGGATTCTGGTCTGTGTCTGGTCTGTTTCACTGCTGGTGCTGCAGCTGATAGAACAGCGATCAGAAAAGTTATGAGTCTGTTGGTGTTGATCACAGATAATATTCAAATAAACTTCACTTTGACTTGTGCAGAAACTGAAGCGATGTCCTCGTGTCCTTCATTAGGGGACGGGGTCAGACCTGAATCCAGCTCCTGAGCCTGATGTCTAAACGTGCTGCGTCAGTTTAAGGTTTCAGCCTCCGGAACGTTCCGTTAGGAACAAAGTGGAGGCTCTGAGAGCCAATGAGAGCTCGGAGAAACAACCAGCTGATGTCGGCTTATTGTTTCTGCTCTTCATCGCTCTCCATCGTAACAACCTGCTCCTCCCGCTGAAGGAGGCGGCACCTGATTGGTCCGTTTAGTGTGAAGAAGAGTCGCATGATCAAGCAAAGCGAGAACCTGGTGAACACGTCGCGGCTGCAGGTGAGGGCGGTCGATGCTGACCTGATATTTGAACGTCACTGGGTTTGTCGGAGCGCCGCCGCCAACCAGAGGAAGCCTGTCAGGATGTGACCTGACGGCAGATCAGCATCCGCCGCGCGCCAGCGACACGTTTGTTAGAAAGACGTTATTAAGAACTGTCCCTTCAGTATCGATAATGTGCTGACGCTGAGTCCAATCTGAGGCTTCTGTTTACCGAAATATTGATCATGTGACAGTTTTCACGGCGACTTGATCCATCAAAGCTATAAACGTGATCAGCTGAAGTGATCGATCTGAGTTCTGTCAGGAGACACCAACAGATGGAGACGCCGTCTTTTTAAGCTGTGCGCGTATGAAGGAGTGGACATGGTGTTCAAAGAGGACACCCATCCGTTCCTCTGAGAGCTGCTGTCTGCGTCCACACTGTGCATGTCCATAGCAGCTAATGTCCCTGAAGTTTAGACACAAGTTGAAAGTGTGTGTACACGTGAGGCTGAAATGGACCGCTTGTCTTCTGCTGCTTCCACAGGTCCAGTCATGTGACCGGCGGTCAGAATGACCCTCTTGTGTGCTAACATTTATTCCCACTCTGTGTCCGTTCCAGTGGACCAAACCTGAACCTGTCTCTTGTTTTTTACCCAGAATGCCGTCTGAGGCTCAGTCTCAGGAGCCTCGGGACAGAGGACCAGCCCCTCCCGTCACTCGGGCCGGACGTAGCGCTCAGCTGGCCAAGGCCGCCGCCGCTAGCCCCGCCCCTGAGAGGCGGCCTCGTGGACGACCTCGGAAAGATGGGAGCAGCGGCCGCTCTGCGCCTCCCGCTCCTCTTCCTCCACCTCCTCCTCCTCCTCCTCCTCCTCCACCCCCCAAATCAAGGAAGAAGTAAGTGTGACTGTGGAGATGTTTGTACGTGACCTGTGATTACCTCTGAGTGATGTTAAGGGTGGAACTGACTTCATGTACTCAAACATACTGATGTTCAGTTTTCAGGTACGAGTACTCGAGTACTTTCATACAAACGCAGTACTGTGAGGGACGCTCAGGACTGTCCTTTTGTTCATTCACTTAGAGAAATCGCATCGTTCTCGTGACTGTTGACGAATGTTCTCCTCATCTCTCACCTGTGTGGTGTGACGTAGGTCGTCAGGTGTAGTCAGTCGGAGCTGCACGTCACCTCCGTGAAGCTGCGGGGGCGGAGCTTTATCAGTAAAGTGTCCAGATAAGCTCCTGGTGGCGTTAATGGTGGCGTGTTCACTGCTGCCGAGGAAATAAAGTTTGACAGAGTTTCCGAACGCCACCACGGCGTCTGGCTGCTGTCGTCATCAGGTCTGGCCTGGACCGCTCGTCTCAGCTCGTCTCCTGCTGGTTACTCGCCGCGAGCCATGCTAACGCTACAGCCAGTGTGCATTTGAGAGCAAAGCTCTCCTTGTCTCTCTCCCTGTCTCTCTGTCTCTGTGTCTGTCTCTCTGTCTCAGCAGAAGATGTTGCAGAGGCCGTGGACAGAGTGAATGTGCTGATGTGTAGTCACATTTTACCTGTTTTACCTCCTCAACACGACACACGTGATCACATATGTGATCAGGACGTCTCCTGATTTTATTCCCCACAGTTCCTGTGTGTATTGTAGTCCCTCCGTCTGTCCATCAATCGGTCAGTCCGTCCGTCCCTCGCCCCACCCGTCTGTCAGTCTGGTTTTAGGAGCACAGGCTGGAGGAGGCTTTAACGAGCGAGCAGCTCCGGCTCATGAAGACCTCAGTCAGTCACCGGCCTCAGACTCTGGACCAGCGTGTCAGCTGAGACACTAAACTCAGGTCCTGAGATGAAACCGAAGTCTCGCACGTTGATCTCGTCCCGTCTCCGCTGCTGATCCTCCCTCTTCTGACTCTGGACCAGGTCCTCCAAAGGGCTCAGTGTGTCTCTTCATTGGCCCCTGATCATATTCAGGATCCAGTTCTGGACGGTCAGACCGCTGCCTGCGCTGGAGGTCTGTCAGCAGCAGGTCTCAGGTCTGCTCTGTGTCCATGTCCCTTTGTTGGACTTTGTCCTGATGATGCTTTCTCTGAACGAGCCATAAACATCTCTTCAGTCAGCTGTGAGACATGGAGGACGTCTCTCAACAGCACTGTGGCTGCGTCTCCAGTGGACAGACGCTTGTCAGAAAGTAATCGCTTGTGTCCTCGCAGCAGGTTTAAACTCCGAGTCGAGTGTGTTCAACTGACCACCTGTGTTTTTGGTGTGTGTGTGTGTGTGTGTGTGTGTGTGTGTGTGTGTGTGCAGGGGGCGGAGTCGAGGCCGAGCCCAGGTAGAGGATGAAGAAAGCATGGACGCCACGGAGAAGAAGACCCCCCAGAAGACAGGTGTGTGTTTGTGTGGGTGTTGGTATGTGTCTGTTTGTGTGGTGTGTGTAGTGTTTGTTTGTGTGGTGTGTGTTTGTGTGGTGTGTGTTTGTGTGGTGTGTGTTTGTGTATGTGTATGTGTGGTGTGTGTGTAGTGTTTGTTTGTGTGGTGTGTGTTTGTGTGGTGTTTGTTTGTGTGGTGTGTGTTTGTGTTTGTGTGGTGTTTGTTTGTGTGGTGTGTGTTTGTGTTTGTGTATGTGTGGTGTGTGTTTGTGTTTGTGTATGTGTGGTGTGTGTGTAGTGTTTGTTTGTGTGGTGTGTGTTTGTGTGGTGTTTGTTTGTGTGGTGTGTGTTTGTGTGGTGTTTGTTTGTGTGGTGTGTGTTTGTGTTTGTGTGGTGTGTGTTTGTTGTTTGTGTGGTGTGTGTTTGTGTGGTGTGTGTTTGTGTGGGTGTTGGTGTGTGTTTGTTGTTTGTGTTTGTGTGGTGTGTGTTTGTGTATGTGTGGTGTTTGTTTGTGTGGTGTTTGTTGTTTGTGTGGTGTGTGTTTGTGTGTGTGTGGTGTTTGTTTGTGTATGTGTGGTGTTTGTTTGTGTGGTGTGTGTTTGTGTGGTGTGTGTTTGTGTGGTGTTTGTTTGTGTGGTGTGTGTTTGTGTATGTGTGGTGTTTGTTGTTTGTGTGGTGTGTGTTTGTGTGGTGTGTGTTTGTGTGGGTGTTGGTGTGTGTTTGTTGTTTGTGTGGTGTTTGTTTGTGTGGTGTGTGTTTGTGTGGTGTGTTTTTGTGTGTTTGTTGGTGTGTGTTTGTTGTTTGTGTTTGTGTGGTGTGTGTTTGTGTATGTGTGGTGTTTGTTTGTGTGGTGTTTGTTGTTTGTGTGGTGTGTGTTTGTGTGTGTGTGGTGTTTGTTTGTGTATGTGTGGTGTTTGTTTGTGTGGTGTGTGTTTGTGTGGTGTGTGTTTGTGTGGTGTTTGTTTGTGTGGTGTGTGTTTGTGTATGTGTGGTGTTTGTTGTTTGTGTGGTGTGTGTTTGTGTGGTGTGTGTTTGTGTGGGTGTTGGTGTGTGTTTGTTGTTTGTGTGGTGTTTGTTTGTGTGGTGTGTGTTTGTGTGGTGTGTTTTTGTGTGTTTGTTGGTGTGTGTTTGTTGTTTGTGTTTGTGTGGTGTGTGTTTGTGTATGTGTGGTGTTTGTTTGTGTGGTGTTTGTTGTTTGTGTGGTGTGTGTTTGTGTGGGTGTTGGTGTGTGCGTTTCTGTGGTTTGTGTTTGTTCTGAGTTTTGGTTTTATGTTGATTTGGTGTGTGTGTTTGAATGTGTGTGTGTGTGTGTGTGCGTGTGTGTCCGTGCAGAGGTGAGGGAGAAGACAACAGGACGCCGTCGGTCCACCTCCAGGAGAAAATCCAATGCAAACCCTGAACCTGACCCTGAACCCAGCCAGGACCATCTCAGTCTGGAACCTCCGCCGGACCCTGATCGTGAAGCTGAACCTGACCCTGACCCTGATCCTTATCCTGAACTCAACCAGGACCATCTCAGCCTAGAACCTGACCCGGACCCTGACCCTGACCCCACAGTCCCAGAGTCCAGCCCAGAACCACCTCCCAGTGTGAATGAGGAGAACAGAACCAGCCCTGTTCCTCGTGCCCTGCTCGCAACCTCCAGCCCTGGACCTGCCTCCAGCCCTGGACCAGCCTCCAGCCCTGGACCAGCGTCCAGCCCTGGACCTGCCTCCAGCCCTGGACCAGCGTCCAGCCCTGGACCAGCGTCCAGTCCTGGGGAAGAACTTAAAGTCAGTCCCCTGCCCCACTCTCCAGTTCACAGCCCGACCCCCAGCCCCAAACCAGCTCCTGACCCTGCAGAGGATGACCGTCCCAGTCCGAGCCACATGCCTGCCCCCATGGAGGTGGACTGCAGTCCCAGCATGGTTCCAAAGGACACAGAGAGAGCCGGGGTCAGTCCAATGGAGCAAAGTCCTGCCCTGAGTCCCGTCTCCAGTCCTCCGGTCTCTCCCTGCGGCCGACTGGAGGACGAGGACTCGCTGTCCCCTCTGTTCCAGCGGTGTCTGTCAGAGGACTCCGGGGGCTCGCCCACCCCCAGCCTTGGACACACCAAAAAACGGTGAGACAGAGTGTGTGTGCGTTCCAGTCCCCCCCCCCCGAGACTTTAAGGATCAGGTTTAATCGGGTGTCTCTGTCCCTCTGTCTGTCCGTGTCCTTGGTGTCCCTCGCCCCGCAGTCTGAAGCAGTGTGCCTTCTGTTACCGTGGTGACGAGCCCCCCCTGGGCCAGGGCCACCTGGTGGTGTTCGGCCCGACGCCCGGCTACATCCCGCTCCACATCCTCAACCGCCGCGCCTCCTCTGACCGAGACAACGATTGCCATGACCACTGCTACCGTGGTGACCAGGCCCCGACCACGTGAGTGACCTCACTTCCTGTTTAGTCCTTTTCAAAATAAGTCAAACAGCCTGTAAACATATTTACATTTGCAAAAGTGTCATGATTCAGTACAGAGTGTTCACGTGTGTGTGTGTGTGTGTGTGTGTGTGTGTGTGTGTGTGTGTGTGTAGGTGCAGCAGTCCAGAGCAGAGCGGTGAGTACTGTCTGTTCCTCTGTTTGATGGTCCTGGTTCTAGTGGAGACAGTCTCTGATGAAGACTCTTGGTGCCTCTCTCTTCCTCCCTCTGTCTCGACTTTGTCCACTTCTTTGATCTATTGAATTATTGATTGCAGGAAAGCACGTTTGTGTATTTGTTTATTTGCGTGTTAAAGTCACCTGTTGGGGGGCAGCAGGGCGGCACACCTCCTGCCTGGTTTGCTGTCGGAGTCTCGCCTCCTTCTCGCTCCTCCACAGTTTGCAGATCTCAGTGTTATTGATCACCTCTTGAATGTGTCTCCTGGTGTTTCAGAGGAGGAGTCTTCCTCAGAGTTTGTGGAGCAGCTCGGACCCATCGGCCTTCCACATGACATCAATGTCCAATCACTGTTCGACCCCACAGGTACTGGAAGCTGACTCCTCCTCTCCTTAACTCCTTTGTTACTCCTGACCTCCATCTGTCAGTGACAGTCCTTTCAGGTGAGCCTGACTCTGTGTGTGTGTGTGTGTGTGTGTGTGTGTGCGCGTGCGTGTGCAGGTCAGTGCTGTGCTCACCTGCAGTGTGCAGCCTGGTCAGAGGGGGTGTGTCGTGGCGAAGGCCAATCACTGCTCTACGTGGACAAAGCCATCGACTCAGGAAGCACACAGGTCGGTTTGTGTAGCGTCTGATCACAGTCAGGAGGAATACAGCTGTATGTGGCCTCGCTAAGCCCCGCCCCTCTCTCACCTGTCCAGGTGTGCGCGTTCTGCCGTCGTCTCGGAGCGTCGTTGCGTTGCCGGGAGACGAGTTGTGGGCGGAGCTACCATTTCCCCTGTGCTGCTGCTGCCGGAGCTCACCAGGACTGGACCCAGAGACACACACTGTGTGCAAGACACACACACACAGGTACACACTGTATATAAGACACACACACACAGGTACACACTGTATATAAGACACACACACACAGGTACACACTGTGTATAAGACACACACACACAGGTACACACTGTGTATAAAAACCTGCGGAAAGACGTGAGACTCGTCCATCGTTTGACTGCAGCTCTTTCTATGACGTCGGCTCGTCGTGTCTCTTCTTCATTGGTGTTTCAGACTGGAGGCTTAGCTCCACCTGCTGTTTGTCTCCATCAGATTCAAATATTCAGAACGTTTTGAAGGACTTTCTGGAAATTCAATTCAATTCAAATTTGGCTTTTGTCTCTCTCTGTGTCTGTCTGTCTGCCTCTCTCTCTCTGTGTCTGTCTGTCTGTCTGTCTCTCTGCCTCTCTCTCTCTGTGTCTGTCTGTCTCTCTGCCTCTCTCTCTCTGTGTCTGTCTGTCTGTCTCTGCAGTGTCCTCACAGTGTGTGTTGTGTTCGGATAGCGGTGATGTCAGCGGTCTGTTGATGTGTTGTTGCTGTGGTAGCTGTTATCATGGACGTTGCCTGGACCCCCCTCTGGCCCCCTCCCCCCTGTGCCGGGCCGGCTGGCAGTGTCCTCAGTGTCGGGTGTGTCAGAGCTGCAGGTAACACACACTCACGTGTTTGATAATTGTTTCAGTGATGGACGATCGTTCATAAAGAGTCAGAGACCAGCTGTGGACATTTAGCATTTAGCAGCTAAAGAGCAGATGTTTCCCTCAGGAGCTGGAGGAGACCAAAACCAGAGCTAAAAGAGAGACAGGACTGGACTGACGTCCATCAGGAGACACAGAGTCCACGTCCATCACCAGGTCGATCCTTAACAACTTAACGCGGAAATATGCGACTCAGTAACGAGATATTCATGACGACTTTAGAATCTGATGTCAGGTGTTTTGGAGTGCTGCTGCCCCCTAGAGGCCATAAAATCAGTGAATGCAGCTTTAATGTAACCGGACCTTTTCTACACTGCTGAGATGAAACGTGTGAATCACATGAAACATCCATGAGGTGACAGACGTGTCTGCAGGAGAGGGACGAAGCACAACCCTCCTCTTCCTCCGCTCATAATGGGTGTCATCCGACCAATCTGACAGGCTTTTTGTTTCGCTGTGTGTGTGTGTGTGTGTGTGTGTGTGTGTGTGTGTGTGTGTGTGTGTGTGTGTGTNTGTGTGTGTGTGTGTGTGTGTGTGTGTGTGTGTGTGTGTGTGTGTGTGTGTGTTAGATTGCGAGGAGATGAAGGTGTTTTGCTGGTGTGTGAACGCTGTGATAAAAGCTACCACACACACTGTCTCACACCACCTCTGGATCACACACCGAGCACCGGCTGGAGCTGCAAGGTGAGAGACACACGCACACACACACACACACACACACACACGCTGATGTCAGTCTCAGTGTTGAACTTTGACCCTTGTGTGTGTGTGAATGTGTGTTTTAAAACCTCTCTCCTGTAGAACTGCAGAGTCTGCCGCCGCTGTGGTGTGAGGTCATCAGGGCAGTGGGCTAATCACCCATTTCTGTGTGAATCATGTGACCCGGCCCTGCTCTGCCCTCTCTGTGACCGTGCCCTGGACCTCTACACCCCACAGGACTATCTGATTTGTATCTGCTGTTATAGGTACACACACACGCACACACGCACACACACACACACACACACACACAATCCAGAAATATGACAGTTGCAAACCTGACTTTTTGTCACATGTCAAGACAACGCTATTGTCTTTTCTGATGTGCATCAGCATTCATACATGTTTTAATTTGTGTTTTTTGACAGGTGTGTTCATACAGAGTGCATTGTCCAGGCTGGGGAGGACAGGGCAGGGTCCGAAGATTACATCTGCTCCACCTGCAGGCCTCAGGAGGAGCAGCGAATCCCAGAGACTTCAGTCCCACACAGTCCTACCACAGCCTCGCCGCTCAGTCCCACACAGGCACCAACCATTAGCATTTCACAGCCACAAATTCCAGGTCACACAGAGGCTCCACCTATCAGTCATGGCCCAATCCAGCTCATCTTTTTAGATGCATCACAGAGTCCTACCAAGACCCTTTGTACACCATCACAGCAAAGTCGTATGCCATCTCACCCTGCTCCCCCAGAGTTCCAGGACAGTCCTGCACCATCTCACCCTGNTCCAGGACAGTCCTGTGCCATCACACACTGCTCCCCCAGAGCTCCAGGACAGTCCTGTGCCACCTCAGACCAATCCAGCAGAGCTCCAACGTAGTTCTGCGCCACTTCATACTGATCCAACAGAGCCACAGCATAGTCCTGCACCACCTCACACTGATCCAACAGAGCTCCAACGTAGCCGTGTGCCATCTCATTCTGAACCCACAGAGCTCCACCACAGTCCTGCACCATCTCACCCCGATCCAGCAGAACTCCATAACAGTCCTACACCATCTTACCCTGCACCCGCAGAGCTCCAACGTAGTCCTGCACCATCTTACCCTGATTCAGCAGAACTCCAAAACAGTCCTGCACCATCTTTCCCTGAACCCACAGAGCTCCAACGTAGTCCAGCGCTGTCTCACCCTGAACCCACAGTGCCCCAAAGTAGTCTTGCACTGTCTCACTCTGATCCAACAGAGCTCCAGCAGAGTCCTGCGCCATCTCATCTGGAACCCACAGAACTCCAACGTAGTCCTGCACCACTTTCCTCTAATCAAAAAGAACACCAGCAAAGTTCACCGCCATGTCATCCTGTTCAAATAGAATTTGAAAATAGCCCTTTGACATCTCACGTTGACTCTACAGAGCTCCCACAAAGTCCTGCACCATCTCCCTCTGATCCTGCAGAGCTCCAGGAAAATTCTTTACCATCTCATCTTGATCCCACAGTGCTCCCACAAAGTCCTCCACCAGGTCCAACAGAGCTCCAAGAAAGACCTACATCACTTGACCCCAATCATACAGAACAACCCGACAGCTACACTCCACCTCACCTTAATCCATCAGAGCTTCCACAAAGCCCTATACAGTCTCAGTCTGGTTCAACGGAACTCCAAAAAAATCCTATGCCATGCCCAGCTGGTCCTGCTGAGCTGCAACAAAGTACTATCCATGTGACTACCTCACACACCCAGCATAGTCCTTGCCACTTTATTTACACCTCTTCTAGCTGTACCCAGAATTCCACAGAGGATCAGCTTATGGCCACAGAGTCTCAGCATAGTCCAAGGCAAGGTAGTCCGACATCATGTAGCCATGTGCATTCTCCTACAGAAGGGCCTACAGAACCTCTGCAAAGCCCACCACCACACAGTCCTGTGCAGGACTGCGCTACACAGACCCAGCTTGATGGACCTTGCAATGCCAATATTATCATTACACAGCCTCAGCACAGTCCCCCACAAAGATCACCTACACTGGATCAGAAGAGTCCTGGATCAAGCAGTCCTGCTCAGCTGCAATGTGGGTCTGCACAGCACATTTCTACACTGGACAGTGACCTCTCACCAGTCAACTGTAGGTCTTTCCAAGCAGCAAGAACACATGCCTCATTTAGGCCTATTTCAGCTCCATGTAGCCCATCATCAGCCCCACTCAGAGCCAAACAGTGTAGTCTGTCACAACCTGCAAGCCCAGTACAGGCCCACTCTTCACAGCCTGCTAGGCCTTCAGAGCTTTGCCTACTTCCTTTTCAGCTTGCTCCACAGTCAAGACTCACAAAGGAATACACCCAGACCATTACCACAGAGCTGAAGTTCTTGGAACATAGCCCTAAGCAGCTGAGTCCTAACCTTGATGGCCAAACACTGGAAAGTAGCCCTGCCCTGCTTATTCACACCTCCAGTCTGTCCACAATGCTCCCTGATAGCCAGGACACAAAGGGAAAGCTTGCAAGCGAGCTTGTTCCCATTCAGAGTAGCTCACTTAGCCCGGACCGTTCTGGTCCTGCTCATGTCCCTGTCATGCCCACACCAGAAAGCCTTCTTCACATTCGTGCTTCAGTGGAACACAGTAGCCTAACTTGCTCACCTTGTGCTGATGACACAGAGGAAATTCCTCCCCCAGCTACCCACATTTCTCGTTATGATAGCCCATCTCGCTGCACAGAAGCTATTGAAGGTAAAGACATCCCCATACATATCCAAAATAACTCAGATAGTTACAGCCCCAAACATGCCAGTCAAATGCCCACGAGCCCTGCCAGCTCTCTTGTGGCCTGTGCTAACCCCATGCAAACGGACTCTTGCCCTGCCAATGTCAGCTCTTCTTCGCAACCAGCCAACAACTTGGCATCACCTATTAAATCCTCAGTGCTACCAGCCAACCCCTCAGCAGTCCTGGATACTCCCATCCACCCCATCTTATGTCAAGATACGGAAATGGAGGCAGCTGTTGACCACCCCAGTCACTTTATTCAGCCAGAACCTAGTCCCAGTCATCCTAAATCCACTCTGGACTGTCCAACTAATACTAGCCCAACTCATGCTTGCCCAGTCAACACAGAAGCTAACAGTGGCTGCAGTGTGATGGGCTCCATTCATGCTCAAGAGAGAACTATTCCCTCTGTTTATACATTTGCAGAGTTCGCACAGACGCAGACAAGCCAAAGTTCCCCAAATCCTGGTCAGTCAAGCCCTTCATGTGTCCAGACTACCTGCAATCTGTCACAGACATCTCCAGTACAGACAAGCCCCCTGCCAACTCCAGCTAGCTTTAGTCTTTCACACTGTAGGCCAACTGATACTAGCCCAGCTAGTAGCTCTGTTAGCCACAGTCTGAGCCGTAGTGGCCAGACAAGTTCCCATTCTGCTAGCATAACTGATATCCACAGTCCACCTAGGTCTAGTCCTGCTGGTCAAGCTAGTCCTGTACACATACAAAGCACCGCTAAAAGTGCCCACTCAGGCCTAGTCCAAAGACAGACTCCCTCATTAGATAGCACAACATACAGCAGCCCTGCACATGCTACTGTTGCTTGTGTTAGCCCACCTCACAGTCCAGCTCAGGCCAGTGAAACATACCATAGCCCCACAGGTAGCCCCCATTACAGCCCAAATCCTGACACTGGAACCAGTTTTGGCCCGGCTGTGCTGAGCCCTACTTCAGCTTGTTCAAGTCTTAATGTGGACATGGTGGCCAGTTCCATCACTCAGAGCTCTGCTCTTCCCAATGTGGTGGAGCTTGATTCTGGGCTTTTTAAACCTATAGACAGTATTAAGCAGATGAGCCCAAGACCTGCCGGTTCCCTACCTGGTGACTCATCTGCTGTTATGCCCAGCCAGGCCAGTTTGAGCCAGGTTAGTCAGTCCCAAGGTAGTCCTCTTCATTCCCCTGACAGGTCTGCTGTTGAAAACCAACAAAGCATGGCCTCAGGAAGCCCCCTCTGTCAAAGATCAGTCACCCCTGTAGATGCCCCTTCCACTCAGGCTAGTCCAAGCCATGCTAGCCCTGTCCATTCTAGCCCCACTCAGGATAACACTGCGATGCCTAGCACAAGCCACACTAGTGAAACGTCTGCAAGACCCCCACCCCCTGCCCCCTCACAGGTTAGCCCTCCTCAGACATTCTCTCCTCATGCTCCACAAGCTGAAGCTAGCTCTGTGCACAGCAGCCCAGCTGCTAGTCCTGTTTGTGGCCCCTTGCAGTCAGGTGATATGCAGGTAAACTACAGTCCTATCCTTACCAGCCCCCTGCAGCCAGAGGCTAGTTCAAAATCTTGCCCTGGTGGCCCTTTGCAGTGTGAGGCTAGCCCTGGTCCCGATTCTGTTAGTCCGTTTCTTGCCATCCTGGGGCAGTCTGAAACCAGTCAGAGTCCTGGTCCTACTAGCCCTGTGCAGCCTGATGCTGGTCCTGGAATCCACTCTGATGCCAGCCCCCAGCAGAACAGTCAACCAGAAAGGCAGTCTGCAGCCACTGTGGGTGAGTGTCATTCAGCATTAAAGAAGCACCAGATGTATGTATGTAAAATTTGGTTTGCTAAGTTTATAACATCCTCCTCTTCCTCAAGATGTAGGCATGGCTGAGCAGCAGGTAGAGATGGTGCAACAGAGGAGGACTGAAGACGAGGAGGAGATCAAGAGAGAAGCTCCACAGCAGGAGGAGAAGGTGGAGGAGCCTCATCAGACAGCGAAGGAGAGCCTAGAAGAGGAGGTGCATGTTGAGAGTACAGAAGGAGGAGGGGAACACGACCAGGATGAGGAGAAGGATCAGCACAGCAGCTCAAAATGTCCACCTGCAGGTAGGAAGCAGCAGTGTTTACCTGCAGGTGTCTGTTCTTGTCACAGTAAGTTTTTTTGATTTTTACAGTGACACATGAACTGGAAATAACTGATACTCCAAACATGATTCTACCTCTTTTCACTCTTTTAACAATGTCAAGGAAGACATCTTAAGTAAGAAGAAAGGATTCAAAAATGGAATGGAGTAGCCATCCCCAAACTGTAGGTTAATTAGTAAATGTAGTGATTCATTGTCAGACTTAGACAAGCGGTAGGATTGGACAACTCAGCAGCATTTATTTGGTGTATGATATACAGTACAACAGTAAAGTATCCTAAAAATGTCAAAGCTTACAGGTTCTAAGTTTGAAGACTGTTTTGACCCATCCTTGAGCTTCGTTTTGAAGTGAACTCTGCTTTGTATTGACCCTCAAAGAGTAAAATGATCGGCACACGAATAACGTTAGAACTGTTAGCCTCGGAGTTTTCCAGTAATTGTTAAGTTAATCCACTGGGTCTCCTCTTCCTCACATGGTGACAGTAGATGAAGATTTTTGTGTTGGCTCTTGCAGCCATCAACAGAGAGATAAGCGTCTGTTGTTTGTAATGTTACCTTCCGCATTTTCCCGTTACTGCATTCAGTGTTATTGTGAGGAAAATAGTAGTTAGCGGATGTAACTCCAGTTCTATGAGTACGTACGTAACTCTCTACCTGCATTTTATCACACCTGCTGTAAATAACATTATCTTCAATATGCTAAAATTTTAATCACGGCAATGAGGGTATTGCACAATCCACATCGTGGCATGACATCATACCATAATGGTGACAAAACTGGTGCACCACCCGACCCCACCTGTCACTGGTGAGTTCAGGTGAGGCGGGGCTGTAAGGTGCTGCCCTGCCCTGTTGGTCAAACTGATCTGTCTCTCTGTGCAGGAGTCCAACTGGGATCTGTCCTGAATGAAGGCCATCAGTCTCCTCCTCACACTGCTGCTGCCTCCCTCCTCCTTCTGCAGCCAGCTCCTGCATCCCCCCAACCCACCACACCGCACTCAGCCTTACCCACCGAGCAGCCCTCCCACACCCCCCCATCATCACCTCCTGCCTTCACCCTCTCCTTAACACAATCTCCTCCTCCTGGAGCTGGCTCTTCAGAGGCCTCCCCCTCCTCCCCTCACAGGACTGCCTTACTCCCCTTGTGCTCCCCCCGCACCCCACCTCCTCCCTCCCCTCTTGTGGACAACTGCCACCAGGAGGAGGAACCTACCAGTCCACGAAAAACTGAGACAGGGGAGGGTGCAGACATGGTGCTAGAGAGCAAAACTCTTTCCTGTCATGTGACATTGGCTGTTAACGATAACAGCCAATCACAGGACCAGTTTGAACCTGTTGCTGTGGCAGTAGAACCCACCAAAGATGAGCACCAATCACACGCTGAACCTTCAGAGAGGGTGGAGGTGGAGCCTCCTGGAACGCCGGAGCCAACAGCAGCTAAAGTGGCAGCTGCTCTGGAGGTGGTTGCCATGCAACAACCATTGAGGGAGAAGCAGTATGCAGAGGAGGAGCAGGTGGAGGGAGTGACTGGTAGCATGAATGAACAGGAAGTGGAGGAGGCAAGGGAGGGCACTGAGCAGGAGGACCATTCAGATATAGAGGAGGAGGAGCCAGTGAGCCCAGCGCTGGAACTGGACCCCTCTTTAGATGTGGAGGTGATGAAGCTGATGACCTCCTCATCTCCTCCCCCCTCCCTCCTGCACCTCTCCACCCCCAGCCCACCTCCTTTCTCCCGCCGGGGGAAGGGCCGGCCTGTCGGGCCTCCTCCCTGCTCCTCCAGGCCATCAGATGACCTTTCCATCCGCCTGAGGCAGTCTCCCTTCTCCACTGAGGCCTCCCCTGAGACCTCTCCCGTCAGAGCTCCCATCACCCCACCTCCACTCTCCCCACCTTCACCTCTTCTCCGGTCCTCGCCCACTGCCAGAGAGTCTCCACCTCTCTCCAAGGTAAATCTAAGAGGAGACAACTGTGATGCCTCCTCTTGCTGTGACCATGTCTTCTCTGTTTTCCCCTCTTAGAGATTGGCAGCTCCTTGTTTTCTCCTCCATGTTTTCTCCTCTTTTGACTGTATTCTTGTTTTCTCCTCCATGTTTTCTCCTGGTGACTGACACCTCTTTGAATGTTATTTGTTTCCAGCTGCAGGCACCTCCCACCACTGTGCTCCCCCTCACCCCTAAAATCGGCATGGGGAAACCAGCCATCTCAAAGAGGAAGTTCTCTCCAGGCAGAGCCAGGATCAAACAGGTAAACTGGAAACTTCAATGTTTCATTCTGACGCTTGTGTTCTTCTTCTTGTTGAAGTCGATTTGAGGTGTTGGTTCTTCTTCTTCTTCTTCCTCTTCTTCTTCTTCTTCTTCTTCTTCCTCTTCTTCTCTTCACTCTGATCAAACCAGCACACAGCTGTTTTCACATCCTCAGTCCTCTCTCAGGGGATGATGGGAAACATCTTGTTGGGATGCACATAACTGGTACGCAGGTGGGACAGATGTCAGAAATGTGTAACGTCAGTTGCCTGAAAACAGGCAGCACCTGAGTGGGTCTGGGTTACAGGTGACCGCTGCACGTGGACACTGTGAACACTTTACAATGTGATGCTGTGACAGTCCAGCAGATGGCGGTAATGCAGCTCTTATGGATGCCAGCCACCATGAAACTCACCAGCCCCTCTCATGGGCCATCAACACACAGTTCTCGTCTATTCTCATTTCTTATTGACACATTTGACCTTGTGACTGTGAGAGACGTCCAAAAAACAACCGACTGCCGCAGACAAAGAGACGTCAAACCGAAGCCGAGCGGCAGCACAGCCGCTCTGTGACAGATCGAGGACGTCACCCCGACGGGGACTCCACTGAGACAGAACGTCCTCTGAGGACGACTCGGTCCAAACACAACACAACGCAAGATTGATCCTCAACATCAACAAGGTGGTCCAACTGTCTCTGCCGCTGCCTTTGAGCAGGGCAGCGCGTGAGAGGAGGTTCTCCCATCTCCACAGAATAAAAACCAGGTCCAGCTCTGGTCTGTCGCAGACTCGCCCTGAGCCCTGATCCACATTCAGCCGTTCACTGTGACGACCACAGAGACACGTGACCAGCTGCTGACCTGTGGACGGAGACGGCTAATCTGAGCTTGAGAGGAGCATCTTCATCATCGTCATCAGGAAGCTGAAGAGGAGCCCAGAGAGGAAGATGGCGTTTATTAAGACCATGTTCTACGTGGGCTGAGTACCAAACCACTGAGCTGAAGACGTGATGCGACTTCCTGTTCCACTTCCTGCTCACCTGTCGTTCACTGATGCTGCTCCATTCATTCTGCTCTTCAGCATGTTTGGTTCTCACACACACACACACACACACACACACACTGATCACATGTGAAGATCATTGCATGAAGCTGTTTGTTTTTCTCTGTGTGTGTGTGTGTGTGTGTGTGTGTGTGTGTGTGCTGGGATGCAGCAGGAGTCCGTTGTTGTTCGTTGACGTGATGTTCTACAGACTATATGCTGGATTATATGTGTATGTACAGACTCAGGCAGAGGTTTGGACACAGCGTCTGTCCCTCGTTCCTCTGTCTTTGTAGTGTTTTCTGTATTATACGTGAACACTGACGACGTCAGACCTGTGAGAGGACACGTGTGGGACTGTGTCCCAGAGTGAAGGAGGTGGACGTGCTTCAGACTCCTCTCTCTGAGCCTCCTTTAGCTTCGACGCAGCTTCGCTCTCTGCGCTCCTTCTCTCGGCTGCTCCGTGACGTCGACACCTGGACTGATTCAGGTAACAGGTGAGACGTGTGCGAAGGTCTCTGGTGGAACGTCTGTCCTTCTTAATGAGTCTGAGAGCATCAGGTGTCGTGCAGAGGTGTTGGTGACGTGTGTGTGAAAGAGTTACCTGAGGAGAGGTAAGCTCTGTTTGATCAGCTGTTTCCTGCTGAAGGATGTTGTTGCACTGATGAGAAATAAAAGTCTGCTACAGTTCAATTAGTTTAATCAGCTTGAACCACCTGATTAATATTCTCACCTGTCAGCCTGTCATACATTGACCTGAGTGGGTTAGGGATCTCTAACCTGTCTGTCCATGGAGACACCGATGGACAAACGCTGAGAATCAGCTGATTTTACTGTCGATCAGCTGACAGCGCTCTCCAGTGTTTCTACATGAGGTCATTTCCTGTTCCTGATCACCTGACAGGTGCACCAGTAAACACTGAAAGGTATCTGCAGGAAGCAGATCTTCATCCTGGATGCTTTATTGGTTTTTGCTCCCAGTCTGTGTCCCAGCATGACTGTCTGTCTTCTGACTGGTTGCATGTCATTTTATTTTTCAGTTTGACTTTTTGTTTTGTGGCTGTTGCATTTATGTTACTGCATTTTGTCCCCCACCTCCTCCTCCCCCTCTCATTCCCCCCCCCTCCTCCTCTTCCTTTCTCTTCCTCCTCCTCTCCTCACTTTCTGTGGTCTCCTCCTCCTTTGCTCCATCCACCTTCCTCCTCCTCCTCCTCCTCCCCCCTAACTCAGGGTTCGTGGTGGAGTAATTGCAGGGTGGTGAGCCCCCCCTCGTCCTCCCAGGATTCCATGGGGGAGGGAGGGTGGGACAGCCCTAAGCCCCGTCCACTGGACTCCCCCCTCTGGAGCATGAGAGTGGTAAAGAAGCACACCCTAACTCTGATAGGTGTCTGTCGGCTGTGACTAACCATCAGCGTACTAACACACACCCGCCCCTCTGGGACGAGACAGCCTAAAAAACAAGTGCTCCCTAACTCTCAGTCTGCCTGTGTGTGCTGCAGCTAACAGCAGCTTACTAATGTGTGTGTGAGTGTGAGTGTGAGGCTGAGGACACCTGCAGATGTCAGGTGAGAGTGTGGTGGGTGGAGCTTAACAGCGGGTGGTGTGAGTCATCACTGCTTCTCGTCGTGTAGAACATTGTACTTCCTGCCTTTCACATTAAGAGCGCTGAGTGCTTCATGTGGTGCTTTAAAATGTCCACAACACAACGAGAAAAGGACGCCCAGGGTGTCAAAGCTGCTCCCTGAGGTCAGGGGTGTTTGATGGAGTCAGCACCGAACCCACGACAGGAACGGCACTGTCTTCAAGACCACTAGACCACCAAGACAGCTGCTGAAAGACAGAGTGTGAGGAGACATGAGGGACACGTGTCTGCTGTTCATGGACATGTATGAAGACAGAGTGAGACAGATAGTGTCCATGTACCAGCAGGCAGCTGTGAGGACATGCTGTCTGTCTCTGTGCTGAGTCCAGCACAGAGACAGACATGGTGTCGACTGTCCCGCCTGAGTCTGGTCTGATCAGATCTGCTGTCTTTGTGCTGTTTCCAGGTCAGTTTATGTCAGAGAGGGTCAGCAGGTCTCAGTGTTCCATGGTGTACAGCGTCAGGTTGTAGTCACCTGACCAAGACTCCACCCGTCTGATGAGGCGCCTCCTGCTCTGTCTGGAAAGTCAGGGTGAAGGAGCGGCTCACCGTGGTGCTGGAGGACAGCTGTGTTCAGGGACACTGTCCTTCAGTCTGAATTCTTCAGGTCTGGACTCACGCAGCTCTTCCTCGTGCGCTCGGCTGATGATGAGTTTCGGTGGATGGTTTGTGATTCAGACGCGGAGCAGCTGATGCAGATCAGAGCTCCTCCCAGACCTGGAAAACCTGGAAAGTTTGGGCATTGAGAAACATGTAATTAGACTTTGAATGAATCTGAACGCAAACACCAAAGTTTCCTTCGTGACCTTCAGTCCTTAAGTTTCAGGTGAGGGAGGGGTCGTGTGATGTCACTGTACTGTCATGGTTTGATACCACCTCCCCTTTCTCCTTCTCTTTCTCTTTCTCCTCTTCCTGTCCTCCTCTTTCTACATTTTTATCCTCCCTCTCCTCCTCTTCCTCCTCACGTCCCACCTCTTTCACCTCTTCCTCCTCGTTTTCTTCTTCACCCCTCCCCACTCATGCTCCTTCTTTTTCTCCTCCCCCTTCTCCCTGGCTTTCCTTTCATCTTCTCCCTCCTCCTCCTCCTCCTCCCACTTAGGGCCGAGGTTCAGGGTTTCCAGGCAGGAGGAGATCCAGGGGAGGAGGTGTTGGAGGAG
>JBBMOE010000127.1:193768-198768 GCA_037975065.1 Chaetodon trifasciatus
GTGGGTGGAGTGTGGGTGGAGTGTGGGTGGAGTCCATCACAGAAACAAAGGAACGGTCTGAGCGAGTGCAGCAGCTGATCTGTGTCCACGTGTTCAAACTGGCGCCGTGTCTTTTCTCTCAGTGAAAGGTGTGAAGCAGAAGGGGGAGGGGCTTCTGGCTCTAAACCACGCCTCCAAGACTGTGGATGTCCCCGCCTCCCTGCCGACCCCGCCCCACAACAACCAGGAAGAGCTCAGGTAAAAACAACATCAGAAGGTTTCAGGAAAAAGAGAAAAAGGACATTCTGAGGAGATGAATTTCAAGTTTCAGTCACATCCTGTCTTCTTCTTCTTCTTCTTCTTCTTCTTCTTCTCCTCCTCCTTCTGTCGCGCTGACACGTGTTTCTTCTTCGTGTGTTTTCCTCCTCAGGGTCCAGGACTCGTCAGAGTGCGACAGTCCGGACGGCTTTGTCCCGTCGTCGTCTCCGGAGAGCGTGGCTGACTTGGAGGTCAGCAGGTACCCCGACCTCTCCTTCATCAAACTGGAGCCGCCGTCGCCCTGCCCGTCACCTCCATTACCCATCATGCCCTGCGCCTGGGGAAAAGGTCAGTCATCAGCAGATGACTCCTGCTTAGTGAGACAAGCTGAGATGGACCTCACTTGATTCTGATTGGCTGTTCCCCTCTAAACACACGTCATTGTGTGTGTGTGTGTGTGTGTGTGTGTGTGTTCAGGCTCTGCGGTGAAACAGGAAGTGAAGGCGGAGCCTAACCATCAGGATCTTCCCTCCTGCTCTAACACAGACCTGGTTACCATAGCAATAACCCTGAACCCTGTTGCAGCTCAGGTACACGTCTCTGTCTCTCTCCTGTCTCTCTCTGTCCCTCCGTCTCTCTCTGGAGTCAGTAGCCCCTCCCTCTTGATGACATCACTGGCTGTGTTTTGCAGAACGTTGCAGGTGTGATGGCGGCGGTGGGGGAGCTGCTGCAGGTCCCCGTCCCCGTTGACTACCAGCTGAGTCGACTCGCGGGCCCCGAGCGCAGCTCTCTGGCCCTGCTGGCCGGAGTCCGAGTGCCGCTGATGCAGGTGAGAGAAAATACTGCGTGTACACGTGCTGCGTGTACATGTACTGCGTGTACACGTGCTGCGTGTACATGGACAGGTGTGCAGATTTAGAGGGCAGTTAACAGACGCTCTGCTGCTTCACGTCAGTCCGACTGAACCCACCTTACAGCAGCTGTGTGGTGGAGTGAACAGAAGACGAATCATGGAAATAACGTCAGAATGAAGAAAAACGTTTCATTAAAGAGACAAATGTGTTTGACACTTGATGTGTGTGTGCAGGGTTCAACAGGCAGCAGGCAGCAGAGGCCTCCACCTGCAGCTGGAAACACAGGTGTGCGCACACACACACACACACGCACACACACACTCTTCTTCCTGTCTTGTCCTCCTGTCTCCTGACTTGTGACGTCATCAGACGGGGTCTGGAGGCAAAGGAGGAGGTTTTGTTTAAGGAGGTGTTCAGGTGTTAGTCTGTGGTCTGAGTCGAATCGACCAATCACGTTTGAGCAGCCTGTGGTTGCATGCAGGTAAACTCTCTGTGGAGAGCATGAGAGATCGGTTTGATTGCTTTTCATCATCTTTGATTTAAATGTGTCTTCACTCATATGCAGATGAGTGTTGGTAGAGATTAGCCGAAACGTCGTGTGGACCTAAGATAAGATAAGATAAGATAAGAGATAAAACTTTTTTAGTCCCACGCTGGGCAAATCTACATGTAAGAATAGAAAGGAGAGGTAGAATTTGTACGTTAGATTTTTAAAGACTGTGAAAATAATAGTGCAAACACTGATGAAGGCGTGCTGTAGACACTGAGGAAGAGGAGGTCTTGGTCTGGATGTCTGCTGGTCCACAGGAAGTCCTGTAACACTGGTTGAGAGCCGATTGGTTCGCAGAACGGCTGGACTGTAATTGACGGCTCTGTGTGTTCTGTGCGTGTCGCCTCCAGGTGTCAGAATGGACTACATCCAACATGGCGGCTCTGTTGCCAGGCCTCAGTGTTGCAGCAACTGCAAGGGGCTGCTGGGAAACGGAGTTCGCATCGTCAAGGAGCTCAAACAGGTTGGACGTGGACGTCTCTTGATCTGTGTAACTGATGCTTTGTCCGCACAGGTGTTTCTGTAAACAGCCAGAGTTTATCATCATCATCGGACAGGAAGTGACTGTGTGTGTGTTGCAGGAGGGTCAGTCCAGACCAGGATCCAGCCTGGTGTTCTGCAGTCCACACTGCTCTGCACTCTACACGTCTGACCTCCAGAGCAGAACCGCTGCAAACAAGGTGAGCGATTGGATCAGGTTATTGGTTATTGATGAGGAGCGGCAGCTGTGTGTCCGTCATGATGATCGTCTGTCTGTGTCCCCGCCCCTGGGCGGTCACATTCTGTGTGAAGAAGAGGACACTTTGAATCCGTCCCCAGTGCTTCAGTGTGTCTCCTGTCCGAGCAGCAGACGTGACATGTCGTCGCTTTTAGCCATCATAACACCCGTCTGTCCGTCCTCAGGCTGCAGACCCCGTCCTGTCTGACTCTGAGCGTCCACCTCCCAGCAGAGTGCAGCACCAGTACACCAACAACATGTCCTCCATCACTGTCCACTCCCTCCTCCACACTCCCTCCTCTCCTCCCCCCACCTCCTCCTCCCCGCCACTTTCCTTCCCCCCTGCCTCCACCATCACCATGGAGACCAGGCCCCGCATGGACATTCTTAAGGTGGGTGTGTCTCTGTGATCCAGAGTGATAGCTGATCAGCTGGGTGACTGATTGGATGACTGACTTGTTGATTGGTTTACAGGTGAAGGTGAAGTTAAAGCCCCGCCCCCGGGCAGTCACAGGTGGAGAAGACTCGCTGCCACTGCGCCACCTGAAGAGGATGAAGAGTTGCCGCTGGAGACGATGGAGCATTAGCATCACCCTCAGCAGGTTAGCATCACGCTGTGCTGGTTAGCCCGTTAGCGTCACCCTCAGCAGGTTAGCATCACGCTGTGCTGGCTAGCCCGTTAGCGTCGCCCTCAGCAGGTTAGCATCACGCTGTGCTGGCTAGCCTGTTAGCGTCGCCCTCAGCAGGTTAGCATCACGCTGTGCTGGCTAGCCTGTTAGCGTCGCCCTCAGCAGGTTAGCATCACGCTGTGCTGGTTAGCCTGTTAGCATCGCCCTCAGCAGGTTAGCATCACGCTGTGCTGGCTAGCCTGTTAGCATCGCCCTCAGCAGGTTAGCCTGTTAGTGTGTCCTTGGTCAAGATGCTGAACCCCAAACCTGCCCCCGATGCTGCACCATCAGTGTGTGAATTCATCTGTACGTTGCTTTGGATCAAAGTATCTGTTTGTTTTTACCCAGGGGCCCTTGCAGTCCTAATGAGGTGGTTGCCATGCCAACAGAGGAGGAAGCTGATGTGCTGCTGAAGAAGTTTGGGGCATATCTTCGTCCTGACCCGTTACCCAAAGACCAGCGGAGGTGCTGCTTCTGTAACCAGCAGGGAGACGGACAGACAGATGGACCAGCCAGACTGCTGAACCTGGACCTGGACCTCTGGGTGAGTTTACTGGTCCCTGCTGGACTCTAGTCTGGACCAGCAGAGTCTCTGACGGCAGTCTGGAGCAGCAGAGTCTCAGTTAATCGTGCGTCCGTCTCTCTGTGTTGCAGGTCCACCTGAACTGTGCTCTGTGGTCCAGTGAGGTCTACGAGACCCAGGCCGGCGCTCTGATCAACGTGGAGCTGGCTTTGAGACGAGGTCTGACTCTGCGCTGCGCTTACTGTCAGCAGACCGGAGCCACGAGTGGCTGCAACCGCCTCCGCTGCACCAACACCTACCACTTCACCTGCGCGCTGCAGGCCCACTGCACCTTCTTCAAGGTAGCTCCCTGTGAAAACACCTGAGAACACAAACACACCTGTCTGGACCACATGTACATGTTAACACACACCTTCAATATGGAATACACGTGTGTGTGTGTGTGTGTGTGTGTGTGTGTGTGTGTGTGACTCCATCACACACACTCTGCTCTGTGTCCTCCAGGACAAGACGATGCTCTGTCATCTCCATAAGCCCAGGACGGTTCCTGTCAGTGGGGACAGGTCCTCCAGCTGCTCCCCCTCCTCCACCCCAGGGCCGACCCCTGACCCTGCAGCGATGGCAGCCATTGACCCGTACGACTCTGAGCTGCGCTGCTTCGCCGTGTTTCGGCGGGTGTTCGTGCAGCGTGACGAGGCGCGGCAGATTGCCGCCGTGGTGCAGCGTGGCGAGCGGCAGCACACCTTCCGGGTCGGCAGCCTGCTGTTCCGAAGTATCGGCCGGCTCCTCCCGCAGCAGATGAACGCCTTCCACAACAAGACCGCCATCTTCCCCATCGGTTACCATGCCAACCGCATCTACTGGAGCATGCGCCACAGCAACAGGTAAAGCTCCACTGTCTGCAGCTGAGTGTAGTCTCCCATGATGCTTTGCTTGACATGACATCATGGGGAATTATCAGAGAAACTCATGAAGGAATCTTTGACTCACTGCGGTCGAGTGTAGAGGATCAGGCTCAGTTTGACCCAGAACCAGAAAACCAAGTCCAGAAATGATCTCTGATTGGTCGTCAGACCACGGCGTGTAATGAGTGATGTCACTGTGCCTCTGCAGACGCTGTAAGTATATGTGCTACATCGAGGAGCAGGAGGGCCAGCCGCTGTTCAAAGTCAAGGTGGTGGAGAAGGGATACGAGGACCTGGTTCTGACCGGACCAACGCCTAAAGGTAAGCCTCACCTGTGCAATGTGTTGTTTGATCCGGTCTTCAGGGCTGGGTTGATCCGGTGAATGGTTTGTGTTGGGGGGCGCAGTCAGTGGCCTGCAAACCCCCGAGTGAGCAGACGTCCAGTGAAAGCTGAGGACAGGACACGAGGCACATGAAGTGGTGTCTGCGCTCGAGGGAGCTTTAAAACCAGCTCAGTACAAAAACCACGTCAGGAGCTGATGATG
>JBBMOE010000127.1:203768-215405 GCA_037975065.1 Chaetodon trifasciatus
TTCTGTCCATCTGTCTGTCTCTGTCTGTCCCTCTGTGTCCATCTCTCTGTCTCTGTCTGTGTGTGTGTGTGTCTGTCTCTGTCTGTCCGTCTGTGTCCATCTGTCTGTCTCTGTCTGTCCGTCTGTGTCCATCTCTCTGTCTCTGTCTGTGTGTGTGTGTCTCTGTCTGTCCGTCTGTGTCCATCTGTCTGTGTGTGTGTGTCTCTGTCTGTCTGTCTCTGTCTGTCCGTCTGTGTCCATCTGTCTGTGTGTGTGTGTCTCTGTCTGTCCGTCTGTGTCCATCTGTCTGTCTCTGTCTGTTTCCATCTGTCTGTCTCTGTCTGTGTGTGTCTGTCTCTGTCCGTCTGTGTCCATCTGTCTGTCTGTCGGTGTGTGTCCATCTGTCTGTCTGTCTGTGTGTGTCTGTCTCTGTGTGTGTTTGTCTCTGTCTGTCTGNTCTGTCTGTCTGTCTGTGTGTGTCTGTCTCTGTGTGTGTTTGTCTCTGTCTGTCTGTCTGTGTCCATCTGTCTGTCTGTGTCTCTGTCTCTCCCTGTCCGTCTGTCCCCATCTGTCTGTCTTTTGTCTCCTTTCTTAAACTGAATGTGTCCTCGGTGTGTTGTCAGTCTCTGGGTGTCCTTGTGTTCGTCCGTGGTGGGGGGGTCCACCGTTCCTGCTCTGGTCAGTGATCTGATCTGAGGTCAGTCTGTGTGCTGTTTGTGGGTGAAGTTGCTGCTAATGCTAAGAACACACTTCCTGCTGCTTCACTTCCGGCTGGACAAACACAGGAAGGCTTTTATTGTGAAGCAGCCACAGGAAATGACATAGTCATCAATGAGGTTTGTGCTGACTGATTAAGAAGAGTCCACGAGACAACAGTGATTGATTACTGTAACCAGCACTGTACTGCAGTATTGTACTGCAGTACAGTTTTGAAGTACTTTATTCTTTAAATATGATTTAATCTCCTCACTCACTTTGCAGATTCAGATTAACAATAAAAGATAAAATCAATGATAGATTCTGCTGGTTATGATGTGAAAGTGATTCATCTGAAGCTGATTGATCGATCGATCAATCACAGTCAGACCTGAACTCGACCGGCTGCTGTCACTGGATCCTCCTTAAACGCTGTCTTCACAATCTGGACTCCCAGTTATCCATCGTAATGATCAGTGTTTATAAATGATCAGTATATTTGTATGAAACTCGGACATGATGGGTCACATGACCTGCAGCCTCCTCTGGACCTCCAGAGTCTCTCAGGTAGTTTGTGAATGACCCTCAGACCAGAACCTGACGAGTCTGAGGTCTGGACCGACTCGGCCTCGTTTTATTCTGAAGGTCGTGAGCTGAAAAGTCTTCCTTAGGAAAGGCGTGTGATTTGCTTTATTGTGAAAGTCGTGGGCGGAAGTCACATGCTTCGTGCTGCCCGACTTGATGTTTCAGAGAGGAAACTTGCTGCAGACTCGGAGGCTTCTGTGAGAGGACGATGGCAGCTTGAAGGAAAAGCAGCTCGGCGTTCAGCCTCTGCAGCTACAGTCAGAACTCCGCTCAAAAACTGCCCATTTTAATCTCATCGGCTAACCGACCTGAATCCGGACGCCAGGCTCAGCCAGCTGGCCTGAGAGACACTGAGCCAACTGCCACAAGCCGATGAACCGTGAGTAGAGTTCAGAGAGAGGCTCGCGAGTCGGACTTCGCGTGAAAACAGTGTTTTGGGTTAAATTAAGACCTGTCGAAGGTCGGATATTAGCACATTCCACTCAATGAGTTTAGCTAACGTTCGCTAAGCTAGCGAGTTCCATTATCGGTCAGCTCGCTAGCACAGCTGAAGGTGAGCTTTTCCCTGAAAACCGTTAATTTATTCAGACAGTTCACACATGAAGTCTGTGTTTGCTTCACGTTGGCTCAACTGCACCCGCTTTTCTACTAAAGCAGCAGCCTGACTTTTAACCGAGCTTTCAGCCTGTTACTCGTTTGTTTGTTGGATTATTTCATTTTTCAGTGAAAACTACAAACCAAACCACAGTGAAGGTTAAAGATGTTTCAGATCTTTACAGACTGTGTGGTTTTAATCCACCACCACACAGCTCGGCGTTATTCTTTAAGGTCCTCATTTAGGAAACATAATCCGAAACTCCCTTTAAAAAGCGTCAAGTTTTAGGCTAAAATGAAAATGTGCAGCGACCCGCTGCTCAGTGAAAAAAATCGTGTCCCTTTGCTGAATCTGAAGATCTTCCTCTTTAATTCGGCTGACTGTTCGGCGAGCTGATGGAATGCTTTCAAATTTAAGATGTGCTTGATGATTGGCTCACACTGATGCTGCTCACCTGTTCTGATGGTGTCAGCAGGTCGTTTCATCCAGAACAAAGTGGAAAGACTTTAGAGTAAATGACTGACGCTCGCCTCAGAATTATTAACCAGCTTGCAAGAGGACACCTGACCCTGTTAAACTCACCTGCTCAGGTGTTTGCTGGCATCAGCTGACAGTCAGGCTGCGGTTATATTTTATTGATTCCTGGTTGATTACAGTCTCTGGTTCCGTTCCAGTCCACGAAGGAGTAAACATGGAGGCTTCAGTCAGTGTTTGAAGGTGTCAGATCAATCAACCTGATCAATAACAAAGATTCACTCTTCACTTTTACTCAAACCAAATGTGTCTGTGAACCTGCTGACTGCAGCGGGTCAAAGGTCAGCAGCTCGAGCGAAGCGTCGTGATGGTGAAGAGGATCTGAGGCGGCACAGCGGACAGGAGGCGGAAGACACGTTTGGACGCCGCCGGAAACCCGAAACTTCACTTTGATTGGACTTATCGATCAACGAGCGGGTGGGCGCTCAAAGCGTGTCCGCAGACGTGTCCCATGTCATCGTCGCACTTCGACCCCAAAGAGGCGACGATCTGTTCGTTCAGAGTTTCGTCCTGAAACTGAAAAATAGAAACATGAAGCTTCTGAATTCAACTTTCTGTCTTTTACACTGGACGTCCCACAGGTGAGCAGGCAGGTGATCAGCAGGTGAGCAGGCTCACAGGTAACAGGTTAGCTGAGGGTTATTGACGGGCTGATCGACAGCGAGATAGACCAACCGGTGCCAGACCGCCTGGGTCTCAACAGTCCATGGAAGGTTGAAAGTCTCTTCAGTCTCTCTGTCTCTGTCTCTCTCTGTCTCTGTCTGTCTCTCTCTGTCTCTCTCTGTCTCTCTCTCTCGCTCTCTCTCGCTCTCTGCAGCAGTGTAATGTAAGGCAATGCTCGCTCGGCCACCATGGCCAGTGTCACGCTGAGGTACTTCTGTTACGGCTGCCTCGTCACCTCGGCGACCTGGTCCGTCCTCCTCTTCCTCTACTTCTCTCTGGGGGCGGAGCCCGGCCGAGGCAGGACCCCCCTGCAGCACCGCAGCCAGCCAGTCACCAAGGGCCTGGTCGTCCGGAGGGCGGGGCATCGGCTTCCACCGGCCAATAAGGGAGTGGAGCTGTCGCCAGAGATGGGTGAGTGGCCGTGGTGTGTTCAGGTGCTGCTGGCTGAAGCTGGTCCACCATCCAGCAGGCAGGACTGGTAGTGAGTGGACCGTCACACCCACCTCACACTGTGACTGGTCAGAGAGAGCAGCCTCAGGTGGATGACGTCCAGGTGCATTGAAGGCAATTTAATGAGTCCTCATTGGACACAGCCATACAGTCCTGGTCTCTGTCACGCTCTGAGTCCTGGTCTCTGTCACACTCTGAGTCCTGGTCTCTGTCACACTCTGAGTCCTGGTCTCTCTGACACCGTCTCTGTCTGCAGGGATGATCTTCAATGAAGCGGATCAGGAAGTGAGGGACACCGGTTACCATAGACACGCCTTCAACGTCCTCATTTCCACCAGACTGGGATACCACCGAGAGCTGCCCGACACCAGAGACTCCCAGTAAGAACCACCAGAACTGGATCGCATGTGGGGGAGCGAGGACCAGTACGAAGCAGGTCTAACACAGTCAGGTTTTCGTCATGCTCGTCACACTAAACGGACCAATCAGGTGCCGCCTCCTTCAGCGGGAGGAGCAGGTTGTTACGATGGAGAGCGATGAAGAGCAGAAACAATAAGCCGACATCAGCTGGTTGTTTCTCCGAGCTCTCATTGGCTCTCAGAGCTTCCACTTTGTTCCTAACGGAACGTTCCGGAGGCTGAAACCTTAAACTGACGCAGCACGTTTAGACATCAGGCTCAGGAGCTGGATTCAGGTCTGACCCCGTCCGATAGTGAACTAATGATGACTCATCTCCCTCTGCAGGTGTCGGGACAAGGTGTATCCTCTGGCTCTACCTTCTGCCAGCGTAGTGATCTGTTTCTTCAACGAGGCATTCTCCGCCCTGCTCAGGACCGTCCACAGCGTGCTGGACCGGACGCCGGCCTACCTGCTACACGAGATCATCCTGGTGGACGACCACAGCGAGCTCGGTAACACCCAGCGAACGCAAACAAGCGTGGCGCATGAGCTGATTCTTGAACTGATTCTTGACTGTGTGTGCTTTGGTGGTTCAGACGAGCTGAAGGACGACTTGGACCGGTGTGTCAGGGAGGAGTTAGAGGGGAAGGTCAAGCTGGTGAGGAACCAGAAGAGGGAAGGACTCATTAGAGGACGTATGATTGGAGCGTCACATGCTACTGGTATGTCCCACATCCTGACACCTTCCCTCCTTAACCTATGTAACCTTCTTCCTTATATACTGAACCACTGCATCCTTGTTCCCTGCATCCTTCTTTCCTTCACTTTTAATCTGTGTTCTCGACGTCTCCTTGTTGCTGCTTTCTGTTTTGGTTCATGGTCTCACGCTCTTCACCTCGTCACTTGTGGACACTTTAAACCAGACTTGCCTGAGCCTAAATTTGTTTGAACGACTTCACCACACAAACAGCAGTAGATCGGTCCAGTGGAGGCTTCTATGTCCTCAAAGCATTGTTCCGATTGGATGGAGACAGACATGGACTCACCTGTCTGCGTGTCCAGGTGAGGTGCTGGTCTTCTTGGACAGTCACTGCGAGGTGAACCAGGCGTGGCTGCAGCCTCTGCTGGCTCCCATCCAGAAGGACCGGCGCACCGTCGTCTGCCCCGTCATCGACATCATCTCGGCCGACACGCTGTCCTACTCGCCCTCGCCCATCGTCAGGGGGGGCTTCAACTGGGGGCTGCACTTCAAGTGGGACCCCGTCCCCCCCTCTGAGCTCAACGGCCCCGAGGGAACCACCGGCCCGATCAGGTAAGCGGCTGATCCACCAGGTAAGCAGCTGACCGAGCAGCAGCATCCACACTAAACCTCGGCGCTCCTCCTCCGCCTCCTCTTGTCCCCGCAGGTCTCCCACCATGGCAGGCGGTCTCTTCGCTATGAACAGGAAGTATTTTAACGAGCTCGGCCAATATGACGCCGGCATGGACATCTGGGGCGGGGAAAACCTGGAGATCTCCTTTCGGGTGAGAAGGCAGTTTTCCCGACTGTCAGTGAAGGTGTCTGAGGTGTTCAGGTGCAGGAGTCGGGACCTGGTTCCTGTTTTCACACAAAGAGTGCAACCGTCAACCGACCGGCACCTGAAACACATCGGGCCTCATTGGTTCATTCATACAGGCCGTCGTCCAATAGGAAACGATCACAGTCTGCAGGGCGGAGACTCTCTCTCTCATGCTCACACTGTGTCTCCATGTCTCTCGATGTCTCAGATCTGGATGTGTGGGGGTCAGCTCCTCATCATCCCCTGCTCCAGAGTCGGCCACATCTTCAGGAAGAGGAGGCCCTACGGCTCTCCTGGGGGGCAGGACACCATGGCCCACAACTCCCTGCGGCTGGCGCATGTGTGGATGGACGAGTACAAGGTACACACACACACACACACACACACACACACACACACACACACTCAGCAGGGACCCTGCAGCGTCCTCTGACCTCACTTGCTGTGTCTCTGTGCTCCAATCAGGAGCAGTATCTGTCCCTGCGTCCAGAGCTACGCGACCGCAGTTTTGGTGACATCAGCGAGCGCGTGGCATTGAGGAAGCGGCTGCAGTGTCGCTCGTTTGGCTGGTACCTGGACACGGTCTACCCCGAGATGCAGACCGCCAACGGCAACAAGCAGCAGCCGCCGCAGCCGCTCTTCATCAACAAGGGCCTGAGACGGCCCAAAGTCCTGCAGAGAGGACGGGTACCTGAACGCCTCTCAGACCTCTTTCACTCGCTCCCACCTTGAGCTGGTTTCTGTCTGACCCTCGTCAGACTGCAGCCGATCAGATTATTGATTAATCTGCAGAATATTTCATCATTTCATCTGTAAAAAAAAAAAAAACAAAACGTCCATCACGGCATGCTCCAGGTGATGTCCTCAGACATCCCAGAATACTCGGCTTGTCGTTAAGAAAAGCAGCAAACGTGATCGATTAGTGCTTCAAGCTTCAGCCGCTTTCAGTGGAGCGCTGATCACCTGAGGAGCACGCAGGTGATCAGCGCTCAGTCCGCTTTCGTCTCTGCGCATCGATGATGTCGTCAATGATGTCGATGATGACGTCATTTCACACCTGAACAAAACGAAATAACACCGACGTGTCTGTCGCCTTTCAGCTTCGTAACCTAGCGACCGGCCGCTGTCTCCTGGCCCAGGGCCGAGCCAGTCAGAAGGGCGGGGTCGTCGTCCTGCGCCCGTGTGACCCCCGAGACCCCGAACAGGTGAACGACTACATGACCACACACAACCATTTTAAAGACAGGTGACAGGTGCACCAGGTAACACAACAGGAAGTCAGTGATGTGTGTGTGTGTGTGTGTGTGTGTGTGTGTGTGTGTGTGTGTGTGTGTGTGTGTGTGTGTGTGTGTGTGCAGGACTGGGGCTACGATGAGGAGGGTCAGCTGGTCCTGGCTGGTCTGCTGTGTCTCGACGTGTCAGAGGTCAGGACCTTTGACCCCCCCAGACTGATGAAGTGTCATGGCTCGGGGGGGTCGCAGCAGTGGAGCCTGGGGGTGAGACGCCAACACACACACACACACACACACACACACACACACACACACACACACGACATTACTGTACTGTCACAGTAAATCGAGCTCTCTGATTGGCTGTCAGGTGTCTGAACTGACTTGTTCCACTTCCTGTTTTGTCACTGTAGCAAACTCTCAGTCCACTTCTCATTTGAACAGATGTCCAGGTGTGTCAGGAGGTCATGTGACCTGACAGGTGTCACATTAATGGAGCAGCAGCTCTGAAGCTGAATGATTAGTTCTCATCATTTTATTTATTGATCAACCGATGGATGGATGGATCAGGAAACCCGCTGACCTGGTCTGACCTGGTCTGACCTGGTCTGGTCTGACCTGGTCTGACCTGGTCTGGTCTGATCTGTTCTGGTCTGATCTGGTCTGGTCTGACCTGGTCTGACCTGGTCTGGTCTGGTCTGACCTGGTCTGATCTGGTCTGATCTGATCTGGTCTGATCTGGTCTGGTCTGACCTGGTCTGGTCTGACCTGGTCTGACCTGGTCTGACCTGGTCTGGTCTGGTCTGGTCTGACCTGGTCTGACCTGGTCTGATCTGGTCTGACCTGGTCTGGTCTGACCTGGTCTGACCTGGTCTGACCTGGTCTGATCTGGTCTGGTCTGACCTGGTCTGACCTGGTCTGACCTGGTCTGGTCTGACCTGGTCTGACCTGGTCTGACCTGGTCTGTGTTGGCATGAAACTGATTCATGTAGGTGGCACGGTGGTAACACTGTCGCCTCACAGCTAGAAGGTCCCGGGTTCGATTCTCGCTGTGGGCACCGGGGGCGTGTCCTCCACCATGTCTTCAGCGCCTGCTGCTCGAGGAACAAAAGGGCCTTTCTGTGTGGAGTTTGCATGTCCTCACCTGGAGTATCCTCCTTTAAAAAAAAAAAAAACACTAAAAACATGCAAGAAGACACCACCTGACCAACGGTGATGGAAGAGACTGGGTCCCCGGACGCCGGTCTGATGGCGGCCCACCGCTCCTGGTCTGCCACGGACGGGTTAAAGGCGGAGGACAAATTTCACCAATTTGCACGGCGTGTGACTAATGAAGGGACCCTCCCTCCGATGAAGTTGATTGGTTTGTTCTGTGTGAGCTCAGTTTATGCTGTTTCTATTATTCTGTCCACCGTGTCAGCAACACAGAAAGACGCACACAGTCTATCACGAGACAGACAACAACAACACAAACAACAACAATAACTCTCTCTGTCTGTCTCTCTGTCTCTGTCTGTCTGTCTCTGTAGAAGTCTAACCGGCTCTATCAGGTCTCAGTGGGACAGTGTCTTTCCGTCGCTCAGCCAATCGGGCCTAAGGGTTACGTCTCCATGGCGATATGTGATGCCTCGCAGGCGCAGCAGTGGCAGCTGGAGGCCTGAGGACGACATCATGTGACGAATGGACAGACAGATGGACAGACAGATGTTTTTGGTCCTGTTTTAAAGACAATCAGGTTTAGTTGAAGGAGACTTTGATCGTCCGTCTTTACTTTGTCTTTTTACTGTGTTAGTGTCTCTCAGGACGACTTTTAGGAACCAGAAGCTTTTACTGGTCTTCAAATGGTCCCGGTTTGACTTCAGGAAGGACCGGACAGGAAGGCTGTCCTGGAACCAGCTGGAGGACTTTTTAAACTCTTCATGTTAATTTTCAGGTTTTGACCTTGAAAGTCTTTGAGCTCAGTCTGTCCTCAGACCATCGTCTGGGGACAAAAGAGACCTGAGACTGGTGTTTATTTAAGTGAAAGCTCATTTTCTCTCCACCTGTGTGGCACACCTGTGTGACGTCACCTGACGGCGTGACAACTGTGTGATGTCAGCTGACGGTGTGTGACACACCTGTGTGACACACCTGTGTGGCACACCTGTGTGACGTCAGCTGACGGTGTTTGACACACCTGTGTGACACACCTGTGTGGCACACCTGTGTGACGTCAGCTGACAGTGTGTGACACACCTGTGTGACGTCAGCTGACAGTGTGTGACACACCTGTGTGGCACACCTGTGTGACGTCACCTGACGGCGTGACAACTGTGTGATGTCAGCTGACGGTGTGTGACACACCTGTGTGACGTCACCTGACGGCGTGTGACACACCTGTGTGACACACCTGTGTGACGTCAGCTGACAGTGTGTGACACACCTGTGTGACACACCTGTGTTGCACACCTGTGTGACGTCACCTGACGGCGTGACAACTGTGTGATGTCAGCTGACGGTGTGTGACACACCTGTGTGGCACACCTGTGTGGCACACCTGTGTGACACACCTGTGTGACGTCAGCTGACGGTGTGTGACACACCTGTGTGGCACACCTGTGTGGCACACCTGTGTGACGTCAGCTGACGCCTGAAGCTGAGCAAACGTTTGACTTTTTAAAGTTTTTGTTGTTTCACCTTCAATAAATCGTCAACATGTGAAATATGAATGGTTGATTTTTACACTGTGAGCCAGAGGACGAGGTGGACACGACCGTCCACTCTGTCCACCGTTTGGTCCACCTGACACCTTGTTCGCTGCAGACTGTCAAACTGCTTCACACACGTTCAAGGACAGCAGAAGATGCACAGTCTGTCCTTCAGGTCCTGACTGATGGACAGAACATGATGACGTCACTGAGACACTGACCTTTGACCCTCAGCCCTCCTGTGTGATGTAATTCCACCTGATCGACACCAGGTGTCACCGTTAATCTCCTTCATTTAATTACTCTGAAGCGCTTCCAGGAGTCCTTGAGAAGGTGCTGGCACATTCAAGGAGTTTCCAGGAGTCGTTTTTGAGTTCTTGAGTGGGTTCCAGGTTTCTGAGAAGGTTCCAGCTGGCCTGGTTGTCAGGGACTCTTGAAGAGGTTCTTTGGTTGTTCAGAAGGTTCTTGAGAATGAAGGAATAATCCTTGAGGAAGATCCAGGTGTCCTTGAAAGGTGTAATTACTCTTATGGAGATTCCAGGTACCTTTAAGCTTTTCTTCAGCTGACCACAGAGATCAATACTGTGTGTGTGCGTGCGTGCGTGCGTGCGTGCGTGCGTGCGTGCGTGCGTGTGTGTTGACGAGAAGAGAAAGCTCATTATTTCAGGGTCTGAATTGCTGGAAGCCATCAATTACACTCTTATTACACACACACACACACACACACACATTAATTAACCTCATTGACCTCGCTGTTGGAGTTTAGGGACCAGTTGACTTTATTGATGACAGCAAACACACACACAAACACACACACACACACACACACACTCAACAGTCATATTCTAGAATATTTTGTGTTTCACACACAGTAGAGAACACGTCACACCTGACTGTCATATGAGCATATCTTCTTCTTCTTCTTCTTCTTCTTCTTCTTCTTCTTCTTCTTCTTCTAGGAGGAGGAGGAGAAGCCTTTGGCCTCTTCTTCATTTTAATATGGTTTTAAAAACTGTTAATTACTGTAAAAGCTGAACAGTCTCTTCACATTCAGTCCAGCTGTCTCCACTAATGCTCTGCTCAATTAGCTGTTAGCTGCTCCTGCTAGCTGCTCCTGTTAGCTGCTCCTGTTAGCTGCTCCTGCTAGCTGCTCCTGCTAGCTACTCCTGTTAGCTGCTCCTGCTAGCTGCTCCTGTTAGCTGCTCCTGTTAGCTGCTCCTGCTAACAGTGTAAACATGGATGTACAGACTGGATCACTACGCCTCCTCCTCTTCCTCTCTCCACTGACATTAACTGCTCTTGTGTGTGTGTGTGTGTGTGAGTGAGAGTGAGAGTGTGTCTGTCTGTCTGTGTGTGTGTGTGTGTGAGTGAGAGTGAGAGTGTGTCTGTCTGTCTGTCTGTCTGTGTGAGTGTGTGTGTGTGTGTGTGTCTGTCTGTCTGTGTGTGTGAGTGTGTGTGCGTGTGTGTGTTGGGGTAATCAGAGTTAAGTGGAGTGTGTTTCTGGACGGAGACGATCAGCCGCCTGCAGCCGATCAATACAGCAATCAATACAAGGAATGGAGGGAAAGATCTAACAGGTCATTATCTGTGTGTGTGTGTGTGTGTGTGTGTGTGTGTGTGTGTGTGTGTGTGTGTGTGTGTGTGTGTGTGTGTGAGAGAGAGAGACTCCATTATGTAAAACACTTGTTTACACAAACAGTGAAGTTGTGTGTTTGACCTTTGAACTTCCTGTCAGACGATTTAAAGTCGACTCAAAGTTTATGGTTCAAATTAGGGTCAGCACACACACACACACACACTCACACTCACACACACTCACACACACACACACACGTAGTTCCAGGACTTCGTTTCCAGCTTCACCTCCCTCTCTCTAACACCATCACCTCCCTCCATCATGATGCAGCTTCATCTCATTGTTACACATAATTATATTATAGACTCACACACACACACACACACACACACACACACAGGTTAGGTTTCACAGTCTAAGTGTGTCAGTAAAATGATCTGATAACACACACACACACTTTCCTGTCAGTCACAGTACAAATACACTCAGAGTACACAGTTTATGTGTATTTGTACTTCAAATCTGCAGCTTCACTTCGGTTCAGTGAGACCAAACTGATCGATTGATCGATCGGCTCCTTTCTTCAGCTTCAGGACTTTCAGCTCCATCTGGACACGACTGGACTGTTGGCCTCCGTTCCTGCAGGAACCCAGACCATCAGACCGCCGTCTGTCTGTCTGTC
>JBBMOE010000127.1:235033-251805 GCA_037975065.1 Chaetodon trifasciatus
CTCAGGTGGACGAGCACACAGTCACGTCTGAATCTATTTCTGCTCCATGCGTGGACGGAGAGGATTCAGGTTCACCTGCAGCCGCAGTAAGTGTGTCAGCCGGTGGAGCTTCTGCTGGACGCTGACCACACAAACATTAGAGTCAGACCTCAAACCTGAAGACCTTCAGGTCTGCGAGCCGATAGGAAGAGGCCAGTGGTCAGGTAGGAGACTCATCACCTCTTTGTAGAAGAAGAAGAAGAATTGGAGGGACAGTCCCCTTGATTTGTCACACACAATTACATACATGCAACACACACGCCATGCAATTTTGGTGAAATTTGTCCTCCGCCTTTAACCCATCCTGGTCGCCTTCCTCCGCAGCAGACCAGGAGCGGTGGGCCGCCATCCGACCGGCGCCCGGGGACCCAGTCTCTTTTGTCACCGTTGGTCAGGTGGTGATCTTCTTGCATGTTTTTAGTGGGGTTTTTTGTGGAGGATACTCCAGGTGAACACGGGGAGAACATGCAAACTCCACACAGAAAGACCCTTTTTCCTCGAGCAGCAGGCACTGAAGGCACGGTGGAGGACACGCCCCCGGCGCCCACAGCGGGATTCGAACCGGGACCTTCTAGCTGTGAGGTGACAGTGTTACCACTTGTTCCACCGTGCCACAAAGGAATAAAAGTAAATGTGCGTCAAGGTTTAAGTCACCTCCTTTAGTCCCAAAATGAGATTCCAATGAAGATCTGTGTTAAAAATCATCTGTCACACAAAATCCAGAAAGAGCGAAATGTCCACTGAGCAGATGAAGCACATCTTCAGTCTGTCGGAAGCACCTTCGTACCAACGCTAGCTTTTCAACATTAGCATGTAGCGAGGACATTAGCATTTTAACATTACTATCTCAGCTTTAGCATTTTGACATTAGCATGTAGCATGAACATTAGCATTAACCTTTGGCTGCCCTGCAAACACACACACTTGATCATACAGCTGAAGAGTGTATACAGATTTTTATTTGTAGTATTTTGGAATCATACAACATAAATAAAAGCTTTCATTACAATAATGTTTTCATCAGCACCAGCGCCACACGTTAACAGGGTTCAATCACAACCACAACCATACACAGCCGGGTCAGACAACCCACAGCTGTTCATTACAAGGACGACACCCAACCCAGAGCACGCGTCAGCCGGGTTATGGTGACTCCAGAGCACGCGTCAGNACACCCAACCCAGAGCACGCGTCAGCCGGGTTATGGTGACTCCAGAGCACGCGTCAGTGGCGTTAGGTTGCTTCCTGGTCTAATTGTGGTTCTGATGGTAAGGAACATTAAAATCTTCCAACATGATTGTCTCTCTCTGTGTGCTTCACAAAAACGACGACGACAACATCAACACTGAGAACAACTGAAGGAATAAATATTTTTCTTCCTGCTTCCTCCCGCTTTATTTACATTATTAACAGCTCGCCTCCATCTCTGTCCAAAACCAAAACCACCAACCAGCATCATCCAGCTGAGGACACAAACAGAAGAAGACCTGAAAACAAGCAGAAACACAGAGCCTGAAGGGGATCAAGGTAAAACATGTGGATTCATTCTGGATTTACCCAAAGGAAAGACGAGGATTCTGTTCCAGTTCTAGTCTTTGAATCTGCAGCAGGAAAGATCAAACACCACCGAAGAAGACAGACGAATGGACGGACAGCGGCTCTTAACACAAACATCTGTGTGCTGTTACGTATTTCCATGTTTCTCAGTGGAAAGACAAAAAACAGATGACAGAGGAATCTCAGCTTTCTTTTGCTGGGATGTAGTCACTTTAAAGCCAGGGCCCACCTCCCCGCATGCAAATACTCCACCTAAACAAACCCCCCCGCATACATCGCTCATGATTGGTAAATGAAAATTGAAAATAAAATGCTAATCGTGCAGGATGGATGTCAATTAAAACTCAGTACAATAAAACAACGGTCCGTTCTCTAAGCCCCGCCCCCCTCAGTTTCCGTTGCACCTGTCACTCAGATTTCACTGTCGGTCGCTAGCTAGCTAACTAAGCTAAAATCATCTCCATTAGTTGATTCTCCAGCTGATTGTTAAAGGGTCTGACTGCTTCTGCTGCCTTGCATCCTGATTTTCTCACACCTGTTTTAGCATCTCACTGTCGTACGATTGTGTTTCTTGACCTCTAATTCTGAAGGATGCATCTGAAAATTAGCCAGTTAGCTGCACATTGACAGAAAAGTTAATGAATGGAATGTGAACTGTCCTCATAAATGAAATGAAAAGCACTTGGAGGCTACACACATGATAATATGCTAACAGAATGAGGCTAACGCTAACAAGTAAACATCCAATCATCCTCAGGTAAACAGCCTGACTGGAAGACCGTCGTTTCATTCTAACATGACGCTGTTTCGCTGCTCAGTTTACATCACCTGACCGCGTCACTCACAAGGTGACGCCGGACAGCCGCTGTTTGGGGGAGGGGCTTAGAGAACGGTCAGTTATCAGGACAGCTGGTGATGCGTTCTGTTGATCAATGAACTGACTGATCACTAATCATTTCAGCTCTAATTAAACTTGACGAAGACTCGATGAGCTCTGACGTCACTTGGCTCTGCAGCCAAAAGACGAAAATACTCTTAAACTGAACTCATTCTGAGATTTTGCTGTTTCATCTGAATTTGTTTTTCTTCTCCTCCTCCTGCTGGGTGCCATCGCGCTCTTTAAAGCACCACACCAGTGATCCCAGTCAGCCCAGTCCATCCTCTGTGTTGACATCACTGTTTTTAAACATGTCCTCGTAATGTGAGAACTTTTGTCTTCTTATGAGATGTTTGATCGCTGAATGTTCCAAAAGCTGAAATGTCGTTTGCTTTGGTTCAAAGAGGAAACACAAAGAAACGGGGATGAAGAGGCGGTGAGTTCATGTGCGTTGGGACAGGTGAGTTCAGGCGGATCCTGTGAGTCTGTCACTTGAACAGGATGCTCCACTCTGACGTAAGAAACAAACCCAGTGAAGCTTCACGTGTGACGGCGTTTTGGTTCCTTTAGTTTACGACAAAAGCAATAAAACACGAGAGGCTGAACACGACAGAGAGACGCACGGCGAGAACAGCTGGAGGCCGGCGTGTCAAACAAGGCAGTGCAAAAACATCCTCCTCCTCTTCCTCACTTCACCTCCCTCAGTCCGCCCTCCTCTTCCTCCTCTCCTTCAGTCAGTAGTAGACCTCCTCTCCCTCCTCTTCCTCCTGTCAGACTGAGCGCAGCATCATCACGATGAAGAGGAAGATGAAGGAGTGTCTGTCGTTGAGGCTAAGCAGAGTTGAGATACTCCAGAGCGACTTCGTAACAGAATTTATACTGTTCCTGTAGAGAGGCACAGAGGTCAGAGGTCGCCTTCATCCTTCATCATCACAACAACAACAACAACAACAACAACAACAACAATGTCTTCATGACAAAAACACGTCTGCAGCATATATTTCAGAAAACAGAACAAATATTCTACATGTATGAAATATGACTTTTTCTTTTTTAAAATATATCATTTTGAATTCAGAGGGATATTTACAAACAAACATACAGTGTGTACCACACATATGTATAAATATATATAAACAACAACAACAACAATGAACTTGTAGTAAACACTAAAAGTCACAGAAAATAATCAAATAACTAAAAACAGAAGTGAACAAAATAAAAGCAAAACATGAATTTAAAACAATAATTACACATCATTTTAATAAAGTGTGTGTGTTGTGTGTGTGTGTGTGTGTGTGTGCGTGTGTGTGTGTGTGTGTGTGTGTGTATGCGTCTCAGTTACCAGCAGATCCACCATGTTTGGCTTGTTGTTTCTCAGCGTTTTAACGGCGTGGAAAACGTCGACGCAGCGCTGCTGTCGCAACATCTCACACACGATACTGATACTGCAGAAAACACCACTGCGACCTCCTCCATTACTGAGGGGGAGGAGATGAGAGGGGAGAGGAGGAGAGGAGGAGAAGAGGAGGAGAGTCAGACCAAGTCCAGTCAGGGTGTTTTTCCACTTGTCGCCACTAGATGGAGACAAATCATCACTGATGACAGAAGAGACCCATCAGCTCAGTATTCTTTGTACTTGGAGCATCAGCAGTATTACAACCGGTACTGTGTATTCTGTGTATTTTGTGTATTCTTACAGGCAGTGGACCACAGTGCGTCCCTCTCCTCCGTCATACTCCTCCTGCCATTTGTCCACCTGGTGAACAAGTTTGAGGAAGGAGCGCTTGGAGACGGGCGTGTCGCGGTACATCGGCCAGCCCAGGAACTGGAACTGCTGCACCATGCGGTACCCGTCCTGTGGCTGGGACACACAGGGAAGACAGGAGGGTCAAAACAAGCTCACCCCAACCGCACCTCAGGCCGGTCAGGGTGAGGAAATGAAACAGCCCCGAGGTAAAATCATGTAGGGAAGGAGGAAGAGCTGAAAGGAGGTTAAAATCAAACACACCCTAACCTAAATCCTGAAAGGAAGGAAGGCTGTAAGGAAGCAAAGAAGGAGGCACAGAAAGAAACAAAGGAAAGGAGAGAAGGACATAGGGAAGGACAGAAGGAGATACAAAGCGGAACAAAGGAGCAAGGGAAAAAGAAAGTGTTAAGTAATGAGACAGAGGAGTGAAGGAAGTAAAGAACAGGAAGTGAAAAGATAGAGGGAAGGAGAGGAGGAAGTGAGTAACAAATGGAAAGAGTAAAGAAAGTCTGAAGGAAGCAAAAGATGGATGGAGAGAAGGAAAGAGAAAGGAATAGGGAAGGCAAGAAGGACTGAAAGGAGGGAATGAAGCAAAGAAAGGGGTGAGGAAGGAACGGAGGAAGAAGGGAAGGAAAGGAGTACAGGCAGGAACAAAGGTGGTAAGAGAGGTAAACAGAGGGAATGAAGGCGGTGGGGCGAATGACGGATGGAAGATAAACAGATCCTAACATAAATGTGAGCAGACAGGGAGGAGAAAGGGTTCAAATCAAACGCACCAAAAGCTAAATCTGACCTGCCACTGCGAGGCGGGTGGGGAGGGGGGTCTGGATCAAACACAGCTGAAATTTTGCGGGACACGGGGAGGAAATGAAGCACAAATCAAACACCGCACAACCTAAACTCAGCCCGACGGGGAGGTGAAGAGGTTTAAATCAAACATATTCTGATCTAAATTTGGTGAAGCAGGAAAGAAATCGAGGTTTGGATCAAACACAAACACAGCTGAACGCTAGCAGGCAGAAATCAAACACACTCTGAACACCTGAGGGCGTAAAGGGGGTCAAAATGAAACAACCACAGGCCGACAGAGCTGGATTCTGTTCTGCTAGCACAGCTAACACGTCGACTAACGTCTCATCACAGCCATAATGAGCAAGAAACACCAAGCTGTCGCTAGCAAGCTAACACTGCTTTCTAATGACTTTAGATGCTAACAAACTAGTTTTTGTTTTGCTTTCATCCGACTGTGCACTTCACCCAGCATCCACTAGCAGCAGCTAGCATCAGTAGCATCAGCTAATTGAACTTACTATGAGATGACCGTAGTCGATATTAGCAATAACAACCACTGGTGCCTGCTAGAATCAACTGGATCTACTGATGTAACATGTAAGAGCTAAGCGAACGTCAGCTAATATCAGTGTCACATACAAACTGTGCTCTAGCGCTACAAATATAATCATTGTTGCTAACAAGCTAATGTTAATGTTAAGCAAGCTTGAAAGCTAACATGCTAATAACTTTGGTTTCTCTGTGCACTTTAGAGGCAACAACTCTCAACCACCATAAACATCAGTCAATACGACCTCCTATGAAACGCTCAGCTAGCAACCGCTAGCATCAGCTAGCATCAACTGCTGTAGAAATCACAGAAATAAGTATAAATAAGCATGATATGTGGACATTTTGTAAGGGCTAACAGATACTGTAGTTTGTGTAAACTGAAGTAACCTGAGGAACAGAAACCTGATGACAGTAAATGTGACCCTGATGAAGCTCAAACGTGTTGGTCTAAAAAAGTACTTTTTCATTCAACTGTTGCTGACGTTTTTAACCTTTTTGGCTTCTGACCCTTCTCTGTACATTTTGGAAGTACGTGAAGCTGTGCCTGAAATTCCTCATCTGAGAGAGTTAATAGACCAGACGACAGCCTGACCACTGGAGACTGCAAAGACTGCTTGATTTTACCTGCTCACTGTCAACACCAGCTGTCCCAGACTGGAACACACCTGGTCCTACTTGGTCTCGCCAGTTGTCTCCAATCAGATTCATGACGAGATACAGTCCTAATGTGTGATAGTCAACCATAAAGAGAGGTGGGAGAGTATAAAAGAAACGCACCCTGGCTGTGTTGTAGATCCTGAAGATGCGGCTGATGACGTCCTCCTCCAGATCCGCAGAGACGAACTCCACCTGCAGGGAGCCCAGACGATGGAGGCCGTTCTCTGGCCAGTACTGAGGACAGAGCTGAGACACAGATGGAGAGACAGACAGACAGATTGACTTCCTTCTCTTCATGGAGTCATTTCTTGTCTTCACTTTGTGTGTTTGTCGATGTGTGTGTGTGTGTGTGTGTGTTTGTCGATGTGTGTGTGTTTGTCGATGTGTGTGTGTGTGTGTGTGTGTGTTTGTCGATGTGTGTGTGTGCTCACCTGTGCAGGGTCGACGTCGTTCAGCATGACAATGGACGTACAGTGATAGTCGAGGACCAGACGCCAGAAGTCTTTCACTGTGTTGGGCAAAGGATGCTGGGTAACGATGAACGCTGACGGCTGCTTGTAACTCTGCAGTTAACACATGCCCATATATGACCACACAGCAGGAAATGACATCACACAGAGAGACAGAGAAGGTCATGTGGTGTGATCGAAAGCTCCAGCACAGCCACTAAATGGAACTGGTGGTGTGTGTGTGTGTGTGTGTGTGTGTGTGAGTGTGTGTGTCACATACATCCATCAGTGCAGCGTTGATGTAGTTGGAGCTCTCTCCGTCGATGGTGATGAGGAATGGCAGGCAGCGGTCCGGAGGCAACACGTCCATGCAGCGGTTCTTCTCGTGGTTTCTGGGCAACAGAGCGATGCTGCAGTCCTCCACCCGCAGGGTGGGCGTCACCATGTTCAGAGTCTGCACACGCACACACCAACATATCATCAATACCATCATCAATACCATCATCAATACATCATCAGTACCATCATCAGTACCATCATCACTATGTGAAATAGGTGAAATCAATGGTGTTAAACTGGTGTTTTCTAGGCGACTTGCTCATGTTTCTCCTGCAGACGTGATGTTTACTAATAACCTGATGACCCTTGAACGCATCATGAACTCTTAATGAGTTAATGAGCTCACAAACACAAACATGATAAACTTTAACAAACTCATAACGTTTCTAAAAGCCTCTGAGGCGTCTTCGGTCCTCCTTAAAGACTCATTAACATTTCTACCTGCACACCTGTTGGTTTAGACACGTTCACTCAGCGTCACATTGAAAGCTCACGGATCAATACTTCACCCTGAACTCCTCTTTGATCTGACTGGAGTTGGTCTGAGGATCCAATCGGTTCATCTCGTAGTAAACCGACCGCAGCTGATTGGCTGGAATCGCTGTGTCACCGCAGAGACATGCCTCCAAGATGGCATCGTGGATGAAGACGTACTGCTCCTGGTAGACAGAGAGGTTTAAGATGAGCTCACCTCTTCCTCAGCCATCCTCCTCCTCCTGTCAGCTTTGACTGACAGGAGCAGAAATGTCACTTCATAAATGATTTATGTCAACGCACAGAGGAGGAGGAGGAAGTGGAGGAGGAGGAGGAGGAGGAGGAGGAGGAGGGTGAGGGTGGCCAGAAAAAAACAGATGAGTGACATTAAAAGTTAGACAGCGAAGGTCGTCACTGTGTCCGTTTCTGTCACTTCCTGTCAGTCAGCGTCTGATGAACAGCGGTCAGACATTACAGCAGAGACTCAAACTCTCTGAGTTTAGAGGAAGGAAAAATACAACACAGCAACAACAACACAACAACAACAACAACAAAACAACAACAACAACAAAACAACGCCGACAACAACACAACAAAACAACAACAACAAAACAACAACAACACTATGAAACAACAACACTACAAAACAACAACAAAACAACAATGAAACAACACAACAATGACAATGACAACAACAACAAAACAACGACAATAACAACAAAACATCACAACAACAATGACAACAACACAACAAAACATCACAACAACAACACAACAACAAAACAACACAACAACGACAACAACAAAACAACAACAACAACACAACAAAACAACAACAAAACGACGACGACAACAACATAACGAAACAACAACAACACAACAACACAAGGAAACAACAACAACAACACAACAAAACAACTAAACGACAACAACAACAAAACAACAACACAACGAAACAACAAGACAACAGGACAACAACTAAACATCACAACAACAAAACAACACAAAAACAAAACAACAACACAACAAAACAACAACAAAACAACACAACGACAATGACAACAACACAATGAAACAACAAAACAACAACACAACAACAACAAAACAACAAGACAAAACAACAACAACAAAAAGAGACACTGAAAGTCGAAAGTCTGAAAGTTTGTCTTCATTCTGTGTCTTGTCCCCTTCACTCAGCATCTTTTGACATTTGGACGAAACACAAGCAGATCCAGTGTCTCCTCAGTGTCTCCTCAGTGTCTCCTCATTGCTGGTATTTTCTTGTAATTTGGTGGTAGTTTTCTTCCTTGTAATGTTGACAAATCTCTTCATATCTGATGTCTGCAGACCACCGTGTGTGTGTGTGTGTGTGTGTGTGTGTACCTCCGTTTGGACCATGTTAACCCTTCGTGCTCTCAGTTCTCGGACACAGTTGTAGATGTCGACCACGCCCTCTCTTTCCGCCATGTCCAGCATGATGTCAATCACTATGAAACAACCTGTGCGGCCCGCCCCCGCACTGACACACACACACACACACACACACACACACACACACACACATTTATTTCCATTAAAATAAAACACTGTATTAATAAGCAGTAACAAAGCTTTGATACGTGTCAGTGATGAATATTAAACCGTGTGTACCTGCAGTGGACCACCGTGGGGCCGGCGGTTGGCGGCGTTTTGGCTTTGACGCGGCGGATGAAGCCCAGCAGGCCAGTGGCGTGAAGCGGCACGCCGTGATCGGGCCAACCAGTGAAATGAAACTGCCGGATCTCCCTGATCTCTGCCACGCCCCTCTGACATCCAAAGAGAGACTCTGAATTATTGAGCTGTAAAACACACTCAGAGCTTCCTCCATGTTTACCTGCTGATAAACTCAGTTTAAAGCTGCAGTATGTAACTTGTATAAAAGTAATTTTTTGTCATGTTTGCTAAAACTTCCCTCTGCCCAGACTGCAGTACGTGAAACATGTAATCTGTGAAAAAAAAAACGCTCCATTGGTCCCACCTACTGCTCCTACTGCGATTTGCAAGAATCCACCGTGCCCGACACAAAACAACCAATCACAGCCAGAGGAGCATCCGAGGGAGTGTCTGACATCTGTCAATCACTACTCACACATGCTGCGAACCGGTCCCTCCCTCCGCTTATGCTGCCGGCTGCCGCTCAGTCAAACAGCTCTGTGAGCGGCGTCAGGAGGCGAGTGAAAGCTATGGCGGAGCAACAGCCAATCACAAAGGAGGAACTGCCCATACCGCCGCTGCCAACAGCAGCATATACGGCTAAGACAACAAATAACCACAAAGCTAATATGGTGATTGTTACAACACTCCGCAGTGCGTGCAGTATATTAGTGACTGTGATGTAGCGGCTGGGCAGAGTTAGCTTGTTTCTGATGCTAAGGCTAATGTTACTGGTTGCAGACGACGCAGGGAGGAGGCGGGGCATGAGTGCAGCAGAGAGGGAGGGGGAGTGACGTGGAACTTGTGTTGGTTCAAACTTTCAGGCTAAGTCTGCTCTCTTCTCCATCTTACCTACTGCAGCTTTAATGTAATAAAACGGTTTTAACATCGTCAGCGTCTCTGCACGGCTTCCTGTAAAATCCAGAAGAGAATTCAAAACCCTTCTTCTCACCAAGTCTCTGAGAGCAGAACTGGATCCAGAGCTTTCAGCTGTGAAGCTCCTCTCCTGCTGCCTGAAAACGTTCCTCTTACACTGAGGGCCGGCTCAGGCTCGCCTTGGACCTGCCCCTAGCTATGCTGCTATAGGCTTAGACTGCCGGGGGACGTCCCAGGACAGTTTTGTGCTCTCTCCTGTCACTTTCTGCAGAGTCTGGATCTGGATCGCCTCCCGCCCCCCGGCTCCTGCTCAACCCCACTGCTACAGTTCTTATTACCTCACCTCCTCACACGTGTGTGTGTCTGTGTGTGTGTGTGTGTGTGTGTGTGTGTGTGTGTGTGTGTGTTGTACCTTTTCCACAGCGAAGGTCCGGATCACGTACTCTGACAGCAGCTGAGTCTCGATCAGTGTCACCTTCATGTCGCCGTAGATCTCTGTGTCGTCCGGCCAGTACTTACAACACTTCACCTGCACACACACACACACACACACACACACGCACACACACACACACAGCTGTTTATTCATTCACATTAAACTCAGGCAGAAATAAATGGACTCATTAATTAAACAGAAACAACAAATGATATTAAAATCTCATTATAGGCTCCGCCCCCCCCCGCCCCCCCATTAACAACAAATTACTGCTGTGCCAATCACACTGTCGCCATGGCAACCAGCGGTGGGGGTGGGGGCTGTGACAGAGAAAGACACAGGGAGATAATCAGCACAATCTATCCCAGAATCCCCCTCTGCGGCTCCCTGGTGCCTTCTGGGTAATGAGAGCTGGGACAGGGAGCACGCCTGCAGGTGTGTGTCTGATCTCAGGTTAAATCCTTCAATTTCACGAGGAAGAAGAGTTGGCTTTTATCTGTCTCACACGAGCAGCACTCAGCATCGGCTATGTGAAGCTACCTGAGCTTCATCGCCGCACTTCACACTCGCTGCTCGTCTTCATCGCGCTGACCTCATTTCTCGCTGATTTATCATCATATTCTCATATTCCCCAAATTCTGTGGCTGCGTGTCAGCAGCCTTTCCAGGCTGGAGCATTCATCATTCATCAAAGAACGAGCGACGTCCTGACGCTCCACGCCTGTTTGTCCTGAGGGGGGCGCTACAGGACAGACCGAGGAGTCATCGCAGTGTGAAGACGAGGGGTGGGATCAGGCTATTTCATGGAAAGGATCAGGCTATTTCATGGAAATCTGATGATGACACTTCAAATATTTTCTGTGTAAAAGTCAAACTTTGCGATCCGGCTGAACAGAAAACTGTAAAATGTCAGATCTGAAATACACTCCATACTCTCTAATATATGAAATCAATACATTCTGCTTTGAGCAGTGCTTCCACACGTACGCAAATGTGTAATATTCTCTGTCATTATGGACATCTTCAGTAACCTGAGGTGGGTCCTGCTGTGATCAAGGCTTCTACACATCCAGCACGCTCAGGTTGGTCACCTGTGCTCTGCATATGGTGCTTCTATGTAAATGAAGGAGTGAGAGTGCGACACACAAAGCACATTCGTGACGTCATTCCTACGCTGTGGTTACTCATGTACGTAAAGTTATGACGTGCGCTCGCTGCGAGTGGCAGCTCCATACGTCACACGTGTTGACGTGATCGAAGCTTCCTTGAAGCGCACGCTTTGATCCACACTCTGTCACAGACCGCTGATGTGTGTGCGCTCCTCTGTTTGTGAGGACGTCTTGTGTGTGACTTTGCATCGTATGTACATGTATGTTGCAGTCACACACACACACACACACACACACACAGCTGCATGTGTGTGACACGCAGTGGAGAATAAACTTTTTCACAGCAGAGATGAAAGAGGAAGTAGAGACATGACAGATGCACTGTGGGAAATGGAGTCCCAAACTTCATCAAAGAGGAAAAAGCAACCAGATGGCCACAACAATCAGTCTGCGTGCGTGTGTGTGTGTGTGTGTGTGTGTGTGTGTGTGTGTGTGTGGACTCACCCGCCCCACCTCCACCAGGTTGGTTACCATGACGATGGCGGCGGTGTTCTCCTGCCAAACCATCCGCCAGAAATCGTACACAGTCTCCTGCATTGGACCTGAAATACACACAAAGAACCATGCACGCACACACACACAAACACACACACACACACACGTACAAACACACACGCACAGAGTAAACTTCATATTAGACAGCAGATCAGCAGGCGACACCAGAGCTGTACATGAATTATAATGACTCTTTTAATTAATTCAAATTAAGCGCATGTCTATACACACACACACACACACACACACACACACACACACACAAACACACAGTAGAAAATGTTTTTAATCACTGTTGACAGTCTGTGTTTTGACGAGCTAATTAGTTCATGCTAATCCATCCCTGTCCTCAAGTGTTTTACAGCAAGAATCTGTCTACACACACACACACACACACACACTCACACACACACACACACACAGCACTCCAGGTAGAAATCCATCCCCCCAAAACAAACCTGAGTGTTTGTGTGAGCACATCAGTCCGCGAGCATGAATATAGTGTGTGTGTGTGTGTGCGTGTGTGTGTGTGTGTGTGTGTGTGTGTGTGTGTTATCAAAGTGTCTGCACACATCTGGAAGGCACATTTAAAACTTCCAGATAGAAAGTCAAAAGTTTATAGTCCTCCAGGTTTCATTTCTGGGTGATTTGGTGCCCCCTGTGGTCAGAGGTGGTAACTGCAGGCGTGACTACAGGCTGCACATCCTACACACCAGCTGCTAACAGGAAGTATAGTGTTCGTGTGGAGTCAGTGAGTTAGCTGACCAGCAGCTCCTGTTAGCAGCTCTTGCTAGCTGCAGCTCCTGTTAGCAGCTTGTGCTAACAGCTCGTGCTAGCTGCAGCTCCTGTTAGCAGCTCACGCTAACAGCTCGTGCTAGCTGCAGCTCCTGTTAGCAGCTCACGCTAACAGCTCGTGCTAGCTGCAGCTCCTGTTAGCAGCTCACGCTAACAGCTCGTGCTAGCTGCAGCTCCTGTTAGCAGTGTGAACATGGATGTACAGGCTGTCACTGGATCACTGTGACACTGAAGAAAACTTCAAATCACGATGATTCTGAGTCTTTTTCTGATTTCTAAGCAGATTTGTGAACGTTTACCTTCAGAGATGATATCCTTGGAAAGTTTCACTCGCCCTGAATCTAAGAACACGTGTTTGATGCGTGTTTTGCGTGTTCACATTGACTCATTAGGTCACTCTTTGAATTTCTGAACGTCTCTTTGTTGTGTTGCTCCCGTTAAAGAGTCTTTTTCTGAATCCCGGTGGCAAATCTGTAATTTTGGGCTGTAAAAACATTATTTCCTTGACATGCACGGACCACTGGAGGCAGCAGAAGAAGCTAAGCTAAGCTAAGCTAAGCTAAATGCTAACGTTAGCCCACAGAGCACTGCACTAACTGTCTGTCTGCATTGGAAAGTGTGTTGTTCTGGTCTCACCTTGGGTAGCGACGTAGTGGTTGGGTCTGTGGTAGCCCTGAGACAGGAGACGAGACGCAGACAGGAGACAAAAAGAAAGTCCAGGTTAGATGAGACAGCGCTGGACTCACACAAACACCCAATCAATTCGCAGGAATACGGGAAGAGTTCTTACGCCTCTCACATGACAGCCAGGTGGTCTAACGTGGATTGAGCCACCCAGCGTCCAGCTGTGTCCGGTCTCTGTCCTCAGTCTGTGTCTGTCTCTGCTTTGGCATTTCTGATGTCTCATGTGAAGTCTTAGTTTGTTCTTTTGATAGGACATAATGCATGTCCTCACCCCTGACCTCAACCTCACCTGTTTCATTTCCATCAGACCTGATGCGTCTGCTGTCTCCACTGAGGACAAAATGTCTTCAGGTTAGTTTCAAAGCTTTTCATGAGACAAAGTAAGAAGCTTGTGGAGCAGAGCTGGATCGCAGGGCGGATTCCTGTCTTTCATGAACATTGTGAGGTCAAAAGAGAAGTCAGAAATGTCCTCACAATGTCCTCACAATGGTCCAATGTCCTCACAATGTCCAAAATGTCCTCACAATGTCCCAATGTCCTCACGCAGTGGGCTAAAGCCACACACATGCAGAGACGTTTCCTCCATACATTTGTTTACAGAGTCGACACCAACCAACACTGATGGATGGCGGCCGTCGCCATGGAAACAGAGTCGACCAGGACGTTTCACACCGACCTTTAAAGGAACAAAAGTGTGTGTGTGTGTGTGTGTGTGTGTGTGTTACTCACGTCGACATAGTTGGCGTTGATGTAGTCGGAGCCGCTCTCTCCTTCCTGAGGCTGCAGACGCACACGCGAGTGGTCATCTAGGACACACACACACACGCACGCATGCACACACGCACACACACACACACACACACACACACACACACACACACACACACACACACAGTGATAATTGGTCTGCTTGTTGTCGCGGTGAAGCTGAACATAATCACCCCCAATTAGCTTCTGCTGAATAAATGATCGAATAATAAATTAATAAGCACTTCATTACATTCATTCATTCATTCATTCAACAAAACCACAAACTGAAAGTGTGAAACCCTGTGTGTGTGTGTGTGTGTGTGTGTGTGTGCGTGTGTTTTGTACACATACATTATTAATCTTATTTTCTCTGTGAATTTCAAAGCTAATAATCACAGTAACCACGAGGAAGCAGAAGGAAACTCTGAGTCTGTAAACATGAACGCCAGCTTCAGCATCTGATCCACTCGTCAATAACGTTATTGAAAGTTTCCAATCAAACTTTTTACACGCTGATTAAACCTGATGAACAGGACCAAAGTACAAGAACACCCATTTCTGTTTGAGTGAATGAATGAATGAATGAGTGAATGAATCATTATTTGATCCAAACATGAACCGACTGTCGGTCTACAAATCAAGTTTTTCACCGACTGATTCGTCGAATCTAAAGAAACTTAATCAAACGACTCATTAATTCCCTCCAAACAGCTCAGAACGCCTGCAGCTGATTGGCTGTCACTGCTGTCACTCACTGCTGTCTGAACACACACACTGGTCACAGAAACAGGTGTATGTGTGTGTGTTACTGGCTGGTGTGAGCGTGAAGTGTGTCCCCGCAGGCCACCGTAGCTCACAGCAGCCTCTATCACACCTCATTAGCATAATTATCCCACCACAGGCCAGAGTGTGTGTGTGCGTGTGTGTGTGTGCGTGTGCTGATGTTAGCCAGCAGCTGAAACTGAGCAGCTGTCAGCATTAGCTTTCTGGGACGTTAGCACATTAGCTTCAGCCATGACGTGACGGCCCGGAGCCGCGACGATAAGAGCTGACACGAGATCAGCCTGACGGCGGCAAGACGACGACAACGTCCTCTTCATCGGCCCAAACGCTCTCATCCAGCGCGGCTGAGGTTTGAGTCCCGCTGGACCTCGAAACCAAGTCCTTCACACCTGGATATCTGCACCCTACAGCTCAAACTGTCAAACGTGGACGAAGGTCCGTCTTACAAGTTGTTTGTCTACAAAGACCTGAGAATAATGCTGAACTGGACACGACAACAAGACGTGTCCCGGTCAAGTTGTGAGTCCAGTCTGAAGACGAGACAGGCGTGTTCTACCTAAAGACAAAAAGTCCTGGTGCTTGTGTGGTTGGATATTCATGCATTAGTGGACGCCTGCAGGTCCTCTGTGTGTCCCCTGTGTGTCCTCTGTGTGTCCTGTGTGTGTCCTGTGTGTGTCCCCTGTGTGTCCATGAACAATAACAACTGAGTGAAAACACTGAGTTCCTCCATGAGGACAAACACAAAACCTTGTCTTCCACGTTCAGAACCTCTAAACTGAGAGAACCAGGACCAGACACGTCCCGCGGACTGGTTACTGTCTCAGACGGGACACCGCATCATGGAGGACATGAAACCGTGAGATCGGTCGGTCGTGTTACTGCTATGAGGCTTCCGCAGTGCCCACGAGCCAGGCAGTCACCTCCGACCCGCTCAGGCTGTCAGAGGACGAGGAGCGCGGGTACGTACAGGCGATGATGTTTCCGTAGCGATTCTTCATACGGTTCTCGTCCTTTTTGGCCGAGTCCCATGGAGCAGACTGTCCCTCGAAAAAGCTCTGCGAAGACAAAAAGACAGTTTGTTTGAGAGAGACGTGCTGAAAGTGTGTGGACTGATGAATAATGCAGGACGTGTTTGATTCAGACACACAGCAGCGCCGCTTCGCGCTCAGAGCAGACGATTAAGTCCAATTATGAGGAGGACGCTCAGAGACGCTGGAGGTGTCTGAAGACGCCGGAGCTTGTTTTTCTACTGCGTTCAAACGGAGTAAAAGTACTGCGACTGTCTGTGCTGAACAACACTTTCACTCCGTGTGCCGACCGAATCAGTCGCTTCAAACGCAGCCAATCAGCGCCGAGGACAGTCTCGTGTCCACTCAGCCAATCAGCGCTGAGGTGAAGTCTCCGGTCTCTCCCTCGCCTGCTGGAGGACATCACCATCCACTCCACCTGTGTCTCTGTGTCGTACTGCCGTGTGTCTTTGTGCTGGTTTTTGTCTTTTAGAGATCATTTTCTGTCTCTTTGTGGTTCCTTCTATCTGTCCGCCCATCTGTCTGTCTGTCTCTCTGTCTGTCCGTCCGCCCATCTGTCTGTCTGTCTCTCTGTCTGTC
>JBBMOE010000127.1:266577-269077 GCA_037975065.1 Chaetodon trifasciatus
TTTAGGTTCAACGATCAGGGGTTTAGGTTCAGGGGTTTAGGTTCAGGGGTTTAGGTTCAGGGGTTTAGGTTCAGGGGTTTAGGTTCAGGGGTCAGGGGTCACAGATTAAAGGATAAGCAGGAATGCAGGCAGGTACACACTTGGAGCCTATCAGGTGTTTCAGGTGCTGAGGTTTGATGTTAAGGTGAAGGTCACAGGTGAGAGGTCAGAGGTCAAACAGGTTACTCACAGGTAGTAAGTGTAGGAGTGATAATTTCTTCGTCTGAGTGGTGGGGGCGGAGCAGAGGGAGGGATGGAATGGAGGGAAAGAAAAACAGAAAAACAGAAAAAGGAAAACAGCAGATTAATGTCTTGGAGAGAAAAACAACAGATGAGTTAAATCATTCTGTGTGGGGGTGGAGGAGTGGAGAGTGGTGATTGGCCGGTACAAGGAGTCCATCAGAGTGTGGGGGGGGGGCAAACGTCTGATCGGAGGAGAACGTGTGAACAGAAGAGACCTTGAGGACCAATGGTGTACCTGAGTCTGTGTTAGCAGGTACACCCAGGTTTGAGAGTCCGGTTTGATCTGATCGATCACCTGATCGATCGATAATCTGTCAGCTGAGACACTGAGCGGCTCCACTGTCTCTTCTAAACCTTCTGTTGTTCTTCGTCTGTTTCAGATCGCTGCAGCAGTATTTTGTTCTGACTCTCAGCTCCTTTCTGTTTCTCTCCTCAATAAACTTTATTGAAACTCTTCTCACGATCAGTGAATCTGCTCAGTAAGGACGACGGTCCAATCAGTGATCAGCGATCATCCACTGATTCACGTTCAGACGTCTCGTCTCGTCCTGGTTTTATTCCTGACGTGACGTTCAACGACCGACAGAGCGCTGCAACCTCGCCACATACATGTACTAAAATACTGCACTTCAGTGCAAGTTTGAAGTACTTTTACTTTACTTGAATCTTTCAATTTTCTGCTACGATGACAACTCTGATCCTGAACAGTCTGTTTGAAAATCAATCAAAGCACAATCAATAATCAATAATCGATAATCAAACTGTTCACTGACAGCAGCTTCATGTGTTCATCTCCTTCATCCTTCATGTGTTCACAAAGTGGTGAACTCGCTCCGTCCTCGCTGTGATCGACTGAGCCTTTCCAGGACGCCCCTTTTATACCCAATCATGATCCTCTCACCTGTTACCAATCAGCCTGTTTACCTGTGGAACGTTCCAAACAGGTGTTTTTGGAGCGTTCCACATCTTTCAGTCTGTGAAACGTGTCGCTGCATCAGATTCACAATAAGAGATATTTACAGAAATCAATGAAGCTGATTTGCCTCCAAAGAATGAGTCTGTCCTTTAATCAAACACGTCAGGACTCTCGTTACCTGAGAACGACTCCGTCACAGGTGGAGCGTTCACTGCACTGAGCTCCATGCTCCACCTGTAGCAACAAAAAGCTAGTTGTGAGCGGTGGAAGGTTACTGCGTGTGATCAGCCTGCAGCCAGTCAGAGCTGAACGTCCTGCTTCCTGTCTCCACCCTGCCGCTGTAATGAGTCTGACCTCTGTCTGCTGGCAGAGCGGAAATCAAACGCACCCCGTCAACATTAAACAGCTCATTAGAGCCCGAACAGCCGCCTCTCTCTCTAATATCTGTTACAGAGATCAGAGCTCGATCGACCCGACAGACGAGTCCGACTGAAACTCACCACGCTGCACCAGCACACACGCTCACACACATACACGCTCGCTCTTTTCATAAATGTGTGTGTGTGTGCGTATGTGTGTGTCTAGCCTGGAGCCATTCTGCTCGAGGCGACTGAAGAAAACAAAGAATAAAACGCTCTTTCATCTAAATTTCTCTCTTATCGTCAACGTTCTCCAAACACACAAGCATTTCTCTGTGTGTTTAAGTGTGTGTGTGTGTGTGTGTGTGTGTGTGTGTGTGTGTGTGTGTGTGTGTGTCCCAGCGGGGGTGTGTGTTTGATGTCGGAGAATAAAGTCGGTCCACATATAGTTTAATGCTGATTACTGCTGCAATCTGCTCCATTATTCATCCTCATCATCCTCACTGTCACTGTGTGTGTGTGTGTGTGTGTGTGTGTGTGTGTGTGTGTGTGTGTGTGTGGACATGAGTGTGTTTTGATGGAACTTCATTTATATACATTTACTTTAAATAATAGCAGTATTACAGTGTAAGTACTACAGTAGTGACAGGATGTCACGTCGGGGGTTCTGCTTGAATGAATGAATAAATAAATTACCAGTATTAACCAGTATTAACCAGTATTAACCAGTAACTAACATTAACTACTACTGAAAACATTGATTACTATGGTCTGCTGGTTAAATACCACCAGCTGTTATTAACTAGCTCTAACTATGAAATGCTGCAGGCTGCAGATTAGCAGCCGTTTGCTACCATTAACTTTAACTGCGGGGCGCCCCATAGCTCAGTCTCCATGTATTGAGGCTGTCAGTCCTCTGCAGTGGCCGCAGGTTCGATTCCCA
>JBBMOE010000127.1:274077-285906 GCA_037975065.1 Chaetodon trifasciatus
GCTGATCAGGAAGCATCTTCAGGTGAGAGCAGGTGATTGGCCGCTGATGCCAGGCTCTCTTCCACGCCCACTCACCTGTGTCCTCAACGTGTCCCTAAAGGACACCACCAGGGGATGCCAGAGACGCCAGATGCTACAGAACGTTGCATGATGTAAAGAACGAGCATGGCGTCGCCGGAGGAGGTTACTGATACCGACAAGCCGGTGTTTGATCAGAGCCTTCAGTCAGCTCCTCTCGTTCTGTCAGCGCCATGACAACAAACGCCACCACGCCACAGAGCACCTGAGAGTCTGACAGCAGGCGTCTGAGCTGAATTCTCCGCCAGGCGCGATGAAGACTACACACTCTACATGTGGTTTAACAGAAAAGCATCTACTGCACACTGCATCCTGCATGTGTATGCATGTGTATGCCTGTGTGTGTGTGTGCGTGTGCATGTGTGTGCATGTGTGTGCGTGCTGCAGAATGAACTCCTGAATTCTCTTGAATCTGTGTGTTTTGTTTGTCCAGTTAACATTCAGCTGACGTTCGGCTCTCCTTTACATTCAAATCAGCTCTGCTCGCTGTTAGCGCTGCAAGGCACTGTGGGTGAGGAGGGGGAGGAGAACCCCCCCTGGGAGATCTGGTTGGCTTGTGCAGCATGACTGACAGGTGCCAGGGGACGGGCAGAGCCAATCAGCATCTGGTGTCGTTAGCCACCAGAACTGTGCTCCAATAAAAGCTGATTAAAGCCAGAACAGTCAATTACTGAGTGTGTGTGTGTGTGTGTGTGTGTGTGTGTGTGTGTGTGTGGGTGCGTGCGTGCGTGCGGGTGCGTGCGTGCGTGCGTGCGTGTGTGTGTGTGTGCATGCATGCATGCATATGTGTGTGATAATCCTGGATGTTCAACAGGGGAGATAACAGTGTTTTAACTTGTTTAGCTGCAGCACTAAACAGCTCTCTGGACCCATAGGGTCCCAGTCATTAGTCTTGTGTTGGCCTAGCGTTAGCGTAGCATAGAGTTCAGTGTGTCTTTTATTTATATTGTGTGTCTGTCTGTCTGCAGAGGACATCAGGTCGTCCTGTCACTGGAGGACAGACTCACAGAGTGGACAGGTGTCATGGATGAGCAGCCATCTGTGAGCCATTTACTTCTGGATGGGACCGGTGTGCTAACCATTAGCCTAGCGCTCCAGCAGCTAACTGCCATCTGTGACTCATTACGCAGCATGGACTGGCTAGCTAGCAGCTAATGTAACAGCGAATCCAGTCCAGCACTTAGCAGACTTCAAGAGAGACTCAGCAGAGACCAGAAACTGGGTCCAACCAGCTAACGATGCTAACTGCTATCAAATGCAGATAAAATGTACTCTCCACTTTTCAAAATAAAATGCTGTGGAATATTTTTCAAAGTAAAATGTTCTGGCCTACTTTTTAAATTAGCATGGCACCCAGCTGTTAAAATGTACTCTGGCCTTACAAAATAAAATTACTTAAAAATTACTTAATAGAACTGAGATGAAACATTAAAATAGACTTTCAAAATAAAATGCATGGACATCTTACCTTTGGTGGCCACGCGCACACAGTCAATCTTTGTCTCCTGTTGGACAAACAAGAAAATTAGTTTCCCGTCAACACAAACGTCGAAATATTAGCTGTCACGTCTGGCAACTTCTCCAGAAACACACTCACACACACACACACACACACACACACACACGTCGTAAACAGAGCGGACAGAAGGAAAATGGCTCTGGATCAGTGCCTGTGCTGGCATTTAACAAGCAACACACACACACACAGACACACAGACACACACACACACACACACACACAGTGAAACAGGTTTTGGTGAAAGGCGAGAGAGAACATCTTGTGTCTTTCTGGTTTTAACAAACGGAGGACAAATTAACCACAAGAGCTCATGAATATTCATGTTCACACACACACACGCACACACACACACACACACACACACACACACACACCAATTAAACCTCCCAGCGTCAATACTTAACACACCGTCTCTGTGTGTGTGTCATAGTGAACAATTATCATTTTTACATGCACACACACACACACACAAGCCCCAATACAGCCATTTAGCCCATTTGAACTATATACAGTCCTATTGAAGTGTGTGTGTGTGTGTGTGTGTGTGTGTGTGTGTGTGTGTGTGTGCATGTGAGCAGGTATTTATCACGTTGTGGGGACAAAAATCTGTGTACACAGTCACATTGTGGGGACTCACCTGTCTCATGGGGACAAATGCAGGTCCCCTTAATGTGAGTGATGAAGTGTCAGGGTGCAGACTGAGGACAGGGTCACGGTCAGGTAAGGTCAGGTTAGGCACAGGGTTAGGAACAGGCAGAGAGGGCTGATGGGTAGAGTTAGGGTAAGGCTGCAGGACATGAATGGAAGTCTATGTAATGTCCCCACAAGTGATGAAAACACAACGTGTGTGTGTGTTTGTGTGTGTGTGTGTGTGTGTGTGTGTGTGTGAATTCCTCCACCTGGAGCTTTACTGGGAGCTCCCACATTCATATTGGTGATCATGGATTCCAGATCCATCACCAGCTGTTTGTAAACAGACTCTTCCAATCCTACTGACCCACTTTACCAGAGCCAGCATTCACACATTCATACATTCACACATTCACCCATTCATACATTCACCCATTCATACATTCACACATTCACCCATTCATACATTCACCCACTTACCCATTCACCCACTCACACAGTGGTGGCTCTGTGACACCTGCAGGAGCTGGCCTCCACCTGCTCCACCTCCTGAGCTGCAGCCACAGGGTCATACCTGTTCTACATGTTTGTCCGTGTCACCTGTGGACAGGTGGACAGGTGGACTCACCCCGTTAGCGGTGCTGACAGCCTGGTAGTAGATCCCATAACTCTTATGAGGCAGCAGGGGAGCGTTCCAATAACCACTGTAGGTCCTGTTATCACCTGCACACACACACAGAAAAAACACACACACACACAGACACACACACAGACACAGAAAATGCACACACACAAACACAGAAAATGCACACACACAGACACACACACACAGACACAGAAAATACACACAAAATTAGTACATTTCATTAACTAAGCAGCTGACAGACTAGCGTAGCATTTAGCCTGCTAGCTAATTAACCGGCTGACAGACTAGCGTAGCATTTAGCCTGCTAACTAGCTAGCCAGCTGACAGACTAGCGTAGCATTTAGCCTGCTAACTGACTAGCCAGCTGACAGACTAGCGTAGCATTTAGCCTGCTAACTGACTAACCGGCTGACAGACTAGCGTAGCATTTAGCCTGCTAACTAATTAACCGGCTGACAGACTAGCGTAGCATTTAGCCTGCTAACTAATTAACCAGCTGACAGACTAGCGTAGCATTTAGCCTGCTAACTAACTAGCCGGCTGACAGACTAGAGTAGCATTTAGCCTGCTAACTAACTAGCCAGCTGACAGACTGGCGTAGCATTTAGCCTGCTAACTAACTAGCCAGCTGACAGACTGGCGTAGCATTTAGCCGTGTGTGTTTAGCAGTGTGTGAGCCACTGACCGACACAGAAGGGTATGGGCGCTCTCAGCTCGCTCATCGGCAGCTCTGCGCTGAAGTAGTACTGGGAGTCAAACAGCGTGGCATTCTGGAAGTGAATGGGCACCGGGTAACAGCGCAGAATCTCTGCAGTACCTCTCCTCTGCCTGCGGGGGCGCTCCTCCTCCACCACCACCTGGTACTTACTGTGCACACACACACAGGTTAAATGGTCATGTTTGGTTTTCTGACAGCGTGTGTGTGTGTGTGTGTGTGTGTTCCTGATGTCCGATGGTGTTTAAGAGGAAATCTATGGAATCAGATTTGTGTCAAAATATCAAACAAAACTTCTTCAATATCAAACAAAAATAAAAATTTGAGAGAGAATAAAACTCACTGAAGCTAAAAAAAGTAAAACTTTTGAGATGACATTGGAGATTCTGGGCGTGAGACACACACATGTCAACCCGTTCCCACGCTCACACGCCATATCTTGTTTTCTCACGGAGAGAAATGACCAGGATGACGCCCGCCAAGTTGCGCCACTATTTTTTAGAACAGAACATCACTACACACTAAGAAATGCTGAATCGAATAAATATTTTTATTCGTACCAATTTTTGTGTGATTTATCAGATCAGACCCCCGTCCCCACCCCGACCCTCACTGAGCCCTGCACAGGTAACGTCAATAATAACAACAATCAACAATTGATTGTTAATGCTCTGGTCGAAAATTATGAATGATGGCACCCCCATGTTTTCAGCGTGTTTTTAGCATGTTTTCAGTGTGTTTTCAGCATGTTTTTAACGTGTTTTTAGCATGTTTTCATCCTGTTTTCAGTGTGTTCTCAGTGTGTTTTTTCAGCATGTTTTCAGTGTTTTCAGTGTGTTTTCAGTGTGTTCTCGGCGTGTTTTTAGCATGTTTTCAGTGTTTTCAGTGTGTTTTCATCGTGTTTTTAGCATGTTTTCAGTGCGTTTTCAGCATGTTTTCAGTGTGTTTTTAGCGTGTTTTTAGCATGTTTTCAGTGTGTTTTTAGCGTGTTTTTAGCATGTTTCTCCACTCGCTGCAGAACTCCTTTGAGATTTTGGAGAATCTGAGCTTTGAGTTTCTGGCTGACGTCGTTGGAGACATCAGTGGACTCCTGTTCTGTCTCTACTTCTCGTCCATCTGTTGGTTCATTATTCAGCTCTGCTGAAAGGTCAGCTCCGCCTCTCCTCCATCGCTCTATCCTCCACCTTTATTAACTTTCTGTGTCTTTCTAACAGTCTGACATTAAGCTGATAATTCACATTGTCCCGTATGTGCAGGTGTTCAGTCCTAAATGTGGGTAAAAGACACGAAGACAGAAAACAAACGAGTGGAAATGAGTCTGAGCTCCTGAACGAAGGACAGACGAGCAGAGGAAGATCAAAGCTCGTTACTGCTGAGGTTTAAACCTTCCCGACGACTTCTGTGACGGAGCTTCATGAAAATTTCAGGATGTTGAGCAAAATGAGCAGAAAAAGCAGAAACTCTACGAATCAAATTTCATAGCAACTGTAAACACTGAAAACCTCCCGACTGTAAGAACGGGCGTTAAAAGCACAGACACTAAATCACACTGACGGTCAGTCACTACAGACGCGTTGGTCCAAAGCCACGTTCATGTGAACTCACACACCGATGGTGAAGCATCGGGGGCAGGTTTGGGGTTCAGTATCTTGCCCAAAGACACTTCAGCATGTGGACTGCCAAGGCCAGGGATCGAACTACCGACCTCCTGAACGGTGGACGACCGCTCTACCTCCTTAGCCACAGCCACCCCGTGAACCTGACCGGGCCAAAACAGACTCAAATTTGTAAAAAGTGTCGACTCTCCATAAATCTTCCGGAAACTTTCAGACTCGACAGAAACTCGACAAACACTCGACTGACTCACCTGAACAACAACAAGAGCTCACACAGACCTGTGGTTCACAAACACAGAGCTGCACCTGAACGCAGCACAGCCAGTTCAATGTCCTGAGGGACGCTGGAAACAATAGTTGTGTTTGTCACAGGAAGTAGATTCAGGACAGAAGTCATACATCACAACACACACACACACACACACACACACACTCTCTCTCACACACACACACACACACACACACAACACACACACACACAGGGTGTGGACAGTGAAACTGCAGTATTGTCACGTTTCCTGCTGGACAGGAAACTAAAGGAGGACAGGAAAACAAACACACACTGTAACACAAACACACACACACACATACACACACACACACACACACACACACACACTGCAGTGTATGTGCTGTTTAATTCCCCACAGAAACCAACAGAACAGAGACAGATTCAATCATTCTTCTTTCTGTCGTCCACCTCCTTCCTTCCTTCCTTCCTTTTCTTTTCTTTTTTCTTTCTTGTCGTTCTCTCTCCTCCCCCTCACATCTGTCTCTCTCTCTCTCTTTATCTCTTTTCTTTCTCTCTGTCGTTGACAAACCGTCTCCAATCACATTTCTTCACGCTCACGTCGTAGCACTTGTTGTGTGTGTGTGACAGTAATCTGATTACAGCTGCAGGTCGCCCGCGGCAACACCTTTTGTCCTGCAATCTGAGGCTCTAATACACCAGTGTGTGTGTGTGTGTGTGTGTGTGTGTGTGTGTGTTAGTGTGCCTGAAGGCCCACACACACACACACACACACACACACACACACACACACACCAGTGTCAGAAGAGACAAAAGCAAAGTTAAATATAAACACACAAACATGAAATTGTATCTCTGAGCAGCATCTGTTCAATCTGATGGATTTCACATAGACGATCATGTCAATTAACACACTGCACGTCACACACACGCACACACACACACACACACACACACACACACACACACACACACACTCTCTCTCTCTTTACATCTCCAGTCTTGTTCCTGCATAAAAAGAATAACATAAATCTGGATTTGCATGAAATGATCCATTTTGCTCTTCTTGGTTCTTTTTGGTCACACATCATCCAGGATCAGTCAGCGTGTCGACGTTCTGTTCTCCCAGGCCCCCTGAACAACCCACCAGCTGCACGCTGTCTTATTTTGTTCTACGTTACTAATCGACGCTGTGACGAAGGACATGTGCTGTCCTCTGATGTCCTCTGAACGGTGCGTATGTCCCACAGGAGACATGAAGGAAAAGAGCATCGCGACACCCTGAAGGGACTTCTGTATACATGTATTTGTACTGTGTGTAGTAATACAGTGCACCACAGCTGTCACCGTCTCCATGTGTAAATCTGAACGGATATAAATTCATGTGTTCATCCAGCACACCAAGTATACGTGAGTACAGATCATAGGTGGTGGATTCTTTAGTTTGTTCTTCAAACGGTCGTTATGTTTTAGGCTTCTGTGACAATAAAAGAGACTTGTGTCATCCAAAAATGTAACATTTGATGTCAGTTTACAACCCCTGTGCTGATCAAAACCAACAAAAAGGGGCCTATAATCAGTCCCTGAGGGACGCCAGGCCGTCAACAGCCGTGTGTTAGAACAACGGGGGGCTGCGGCGGTGGTCTTTTCAGGCCCACCTGATGTGACTGTGAAGGTTTGTCAGAGGTGTACAACACGACAGGTGACAGGAGGTCGTATGTGAGTCTCAGGTGGAGTTCAGATGCATCAGTGACGTTTGTGGATGTGATTTGTCAGACACGACGGCACATTCAGGTATTTAGTTAGTGTCCCGTGTGTGATGCTCCATCACAAAGACTGTGAGGTAACCAATGGGAATGTCCCTAAGTCACACGACTTTCACGTTTCAGCGCGGATCGTCATCATGCTCTGCTGCTGTTGTCTGCTGGTGCACCCCAGGGCTCCACCTCAGGCCCCGTTTCATTGTCACCGTATCTGCTTCCAACTCAGTTCAGTTTCATGTATGTGAAAATCCCGACAGACGTGGTCTCACCGGTCCAGACCAAACCTCGGCCAAACCGAGGGTCTTATCAGCAGCCCTGAACAGTGCCCCACCTCCACCAGCCGGAGACGTGGTTCATGTCTGAGCGGCACATTTCCTCATTAGTATGAGCTGTTTCCTCGTTAGCTTGACGAGGGACAGAAAAGTGTCTCATGTTCTTATTGTTTGTAAAAGAGATTAAGTTCATTAATGAAGTGAAGCATCTTTGTGCTTCCTGTCAGCTCTGACTGAAAGAAAAGGAGCTGTGTGTGTGTGTGTGTGTGTGTGTGTGTGTGTGTGCGTGTGTGTGTGATTGACACATTAGCTGTTAATCCCCTGTTAATCCTCCGTGTTAGCAGCAGGCTCTGATTAGCCCCGCCTGCTGATCGTTAATTAACCAAATCCCTCGTTACAGCCCAACGACGGAGCGCAGACAGCTGTTGACATGACGACTGTTACTGCGGATACCACCTCCCTCTGGAGCGTGTGTGCGTGTGTGTGTCAAGTGCAAAGTTTTTACATCAACAGTTTAATTTAATGTTGTATTTTAATATTAGAAGTAAACAGTTTGGTTGATCTCTTGACGTCCTGTAACAGAGGACGAATGTCTCTGTGTGCAGTCGTCTGATTCTTCATCCTAAAACAAGTTCAGTACAGACATCCTGCAGCACAGACGTTCTGCAGCACAGACATCCTGCAGCACAGACATCCTGCAGCACAGACATCCTGAAGTACAGACTTCCTGAGACGTCCTGCAGCACAGACGTCCTGAAGTACAGACTTCCTGAGACGTCCTGCAGCACAGACGTCCTGCAGCACAGACGTATGAGCCATCGTGAACGTCTGGATCTGTTCCTGTTTGTCTGTCAGCTCAGTGCCGTTCAGGGTTAAATGAATGTTCAGTGTAAACAGACCTGAGGTCTGTTTAAGAAACAGCAATGAAGACTATAAAGACGTCAGCTGAAAGTGGACAGACAGCAGGACGACAGCAAGGAGACGGTTTGTTTTAGCTCCACGTTCGTCCTCAAAGAGCAACATGTCGCCTTTTAATGTTTAACGTTTCACTCATGAAAACTGGATGAAGCGGAAGATTGATGCTGCTGAATATTTCAACATCTGTGTGTGTGTGTGTGTGTGTGTGTGTGTGTGTGTGTGTGTGTGTGTGTTGTACCTGACTGGAGCTCCTCGGCTCTGAGCTGGTTTCAGCAGAACGGTGACGGTTGAGTCGGTCTGATTGAGAGGAGATTCCTGATCATACGCTGGCATCAGAGGAGCTGAGGAGGACAGAGTCAGTGAGGAGCTGAGGAGGAGCTGAGGAGGACAGAGTCAGTGAGGAGCTGAGGAAGAGCTGAGGAGGACAGAGTCAGTGAGGAGCTGAGGAGGACAGAGTCAGTGAGGAGCTGAGGAGGAGCTGAGGAGGACAGAGTAAGTGAGGAGCTGAGGAGGACAGAGTCAGTGAGGAGCTGAGGAGGAGCTGAGGAGGACAGAGTCAGTGAGGAGCTGAGGCACGTTGTGCCTCCTCCTGGAATGAAACGTGTTGTATAAATAAAGTTGCTTGTGTGATTTCTGAATTGATCCGGTTTTCTTTATCTCAGCACGCCGGAATCATTCTGGAAAAGACCCGAAAGCCCGAGGATGGAAGGTGGGCAGCAAGTTCTCACAATGAAATGACTAAATACCACACATGACGAGTCTTCTGAGGTGGCTCCAGGTCAGGATCAGGATCAAGACCAGGACCAGGGTCGGGACCGGGATCGGGATCAAAATCAGGATCAGGATCAGGATCAGGATCCAGATGAGCATCAGGATCAGGATCAGGATCAGGATCCAGATGAGCATCAGGATCAGGATCAGGAACAGGGGGGTCCCCTGCCTGATTCTGACCCCCCCCGGCACCCCCTCTCTCCCTGATGCTTTTGACTGAATTATTTTTGGACTTTCCAATGAGAAACGTGTCAACAACAGTCACTTTGAGGACAGGTGGTGCATTGGTCTGGAGCCTGACTCTATGGCCCCTGACCCCCTTTGGTAATCCCTCCATGAGTGATGGTTAGTGAGGACGTTTTGGGCTGTTGGACATGAACTTCCTGTCAGTGCTGATTTGGTCAGTACATACATCTTTGTACCTTTGAACATCCACACTCTTATTTTGAAGGACACACACCTGAGATCTTAGTGGTGAACTGGGTGATGACTGGCGGGCCGAACCCTTTGATGGTTGAGGCTCTTATTGTGAAGGAGTAGGTGGAGCCTGGGTAAAGGCCGGTGAAAATGTGGCTCGTCTCATTGGCCGGTTTGAACACCTTGCCGCTCTGATTGGACAGGTCGAACTCTGTGTCGAAGGAGCTCAGGGCTTTGTAGGAGATCTGTGAAGGAGAACAACGGAAAGGGATTGTGGGTAATAGAGTCTTAACCTGAAATCTGAACATTTTCACCAAATCCTTCCTTCCCCACAGTGATTCATCTCAGACTATATTAGGCTGCGTTTACCTCGTACTGGCGGATGAGGCCGTAGGTCTGCAGCGGTTCTCTCCAGCTCAGACTGATCTGCTGCTCGTAGCTGCTGCCCAGGATGGAATCCACTGGAACGGCTCCAGGAACTGACACAGACAGATTCGGCTTTTAGAATATCTATCGCGAGTGTCCTGTTCAGTATTTAACAACGTGTCCTCCGTTCATACCGTCCTCGTCCGTCAGCACCAGCAGCTCCTCGCTCTCCTTGCGTCCCTCGGGGTTACTCAGGACGAGTCTCAGGCTGACGTTGGTGAAGGGCGGAAGGTTACGTACGGCGTGCTGCGGCACGGCGCTCAGACTGTCGTACACCACCTCCTCCCGCACCTCCTCCTTCACCGGCTCCCTGCGAGGGATACAGGATGAGGCACATTTACCTGAGGGTCTGTTTACCTGCCAGCCCTGAATCTAAAACATGCATCCTGAGTGCACCTGGTGGCAACTCCTTCAGGCATCCTGTGTTTTTACCTGTGCCCCCTCCTTATGATTACGTGGTGGACCCTCTTCCCTTTTACCTGTTGGCCCCCCCAGTGGCCTCTTCCTCTTTATTTGTGGGCCCCTCCCTTTCCTTAAACGTCTGTCCATCCCTTTCGCCACCTGTGGCACCTGCCTGTCTTTACCTGTTGGCCCACTGTGTTTACCTGCTGGGTGCTCCTGCAGGTCTGTAGCGGTACTGCACGGTCAGGTTATAGCTGTGGCAGCGGGTCACGTTGTAGCCGAACGGCTCCCATCGTACCGTCACCTGTTTGGACTGAATGTCCACGACCTCGAGACGCTGCGGGCCGTGCATTGGATCTGACACAAACACAAAGACGAACAGGTGATCAGGATTTCAGAAACTTCGCTCACGTAATCGTTGGTCCTCCAACACTGAATGACCTGCGACAACACGAGGCTGAAACCATCGGCCGGTTTCTCTCTGCTCTCGGTAAAAACTCGGGAAAAAGCGTCTGCGGTCATTTCAAAACATGAGGTTATAGGACGAGCAGCTGTAGCGTTCACCTGATCCCTGATCAGTTTGGAAAGAGAAGCACGTGATCTGACTCCCCTCAGCAGACAGTGGACATCACGTCTTCATGCTTCTGGTCGCTTGTTGTAACTGACAACAGGAGCCTCAGCGTGGACCCGATTAAGATCCCGTCGGCGGCTCAGTCACGCTCTGCTGCTGTCCGTTCCCCCTTGACTCACTTTGAGGTCAAGTCGCTCTCAGCCAATCAGCAGGCGGTCTGAGCTGAGCAGGTAACCCTCAGCATCTGTTCTGATCTGCTCTTAGAAGACTGAACTGAAGCCAAATCTCTTCATCACATCAGTGTTTTGTCCACACGCCGAATCCCAAAACACAACACGTTTCTGCACGCCGTCCACGGACACGCAGAGTGGAGCTGGACACAAGACACAGGAGACACTGGACACAGGAGACGTCTGAGACTGTGACCCCAGACATGAGTGCGCTGTGACATCATCATCAACACCCCTCCTTCCTCCAGCCCCACTGTGGGACGAATGAAGACTCTCTTAAACTCTACAGAGACGTCAGACACACTGTCCTCCACAGGATGAAGACCACGGACACTGATTGAAAGCTCTCACACCTCAAACATCATCTCGGCCATCTCGCTGCCGGATGGCATGAAATGCATTCTGGGATATTTGGCGAAAGTCAGTTCCCAAAGGGTCCTCATAAAACCACCAAAGCCCGAACGCTTCAGACTGAACTCTGAATGTGACGGACAACAGTCCACGATAACTGAGAGACAACGTCAACATGGCCGCCTCACACCGTCCTGCTTCCTGCAGAACTTCAACAAAAACTGAAATGAGACAGACAGAGAGAGACAGACAGA
>JBBMOE010000127.1:290462-313137 GCA_037975065.1 Chaetodon trifasciatus
GAGGGGAGAGAGAGGGAGAGAGGGGGCAGAAAGAGAGAGGGAGAGAGGGAGAGAGAGGGGGAGAGAGGGAGAGTAAAATATTCATCTGATATTTCCTGAAAGCCTCGACAAACACCACACACTCTTTAATGGATGTTAACACACACAAGAAATGTTTTATTTCTATGACCAATACTGAGTTTGAGTGTGTGTGTGTGTGTGTGTGTGTGTGTGTGTGTGTGTGTGTGTGTTACGACCCTGGCTCAAAGGGAAGCAACACAGCGAGTCACACGGCCACAAGGCGAAGCTTTTTAAGTGGTTTATTTCATAAAAGGAGCAAACTGAAGAGAGCTAAGCGTGGACCTCAGCTGCAGCCTGTCAGGCTCTGACCTGAGCCTGTGAGAGAGGGAGAGAGGGAGAGAGAGAAAGGGGTGTGGCCATGGCTTTTAAACCCTGCACACCTGCAGATGAACACAGGCAATCAGCACAACAAACGGGCTGAGCCACTTTCAAAATAAAATACAGGCCTTAATGCTCGGCCTGTAACAGTGTGTTATTACTCACATTGTGCGGACTGGCTGTACTTGTGGGGACGAAATGCAAGGTTAGGTTAAGATTATGGTCAGGTTAAGAATGAATGTAAATGTGTGTACCCAAAAGTGAGGAAACCTAACATGTGCGTGTGTGTGTGTGTGTGTGTTTGTTTGTCAGTCACTGAAAAAGGCTCATTGATTTGGATTGATTATTGAAACGCGATCAGCTGACTGTGTGATGATCAGTTCGTCTTCAGCTCACAGACTGAGGTCGCATCCTAACTTTGCTCGCGTAACGCAACGCGTTCGCTGCCCCGATCAGGCGCCGCTGGACGCCTGAGAGACCGAATCCAGGGCAGCAACATGACTTCTGTTTATCTGCCGCCATGCTGAGTCGCATCACTGAGCGCTAAGTCCTAAAGCTTGTATGATGGACACACTGATTTATTATTAAACACACGCGCACACACACACACACACACACACACACACACACACACACACACACACACTCGGGCAAACAGAGGCGCTTTATAATTTATTGGAAGTAAAATGAATAAATAAAAGTGAGTTAAAGACAGAGACGAGTGTTATCAGAGCGCACATCATCACACCGAGAGTGTGTGTGTGTGTGTGTGTGTGTGTGTGTGTGTGTGTGTGACTGACAGCCAGCAGAGCTCAGTGGGTCTCACACACACACACACACACACACACACACACACACACACTCACATCTCTAGAACCTCACTAAAGACCACGGTTCTCATTTGTCCTCATAAATCATGTCCTCCTCATATCGTCAAGGATCACTAGAACCTCTGAACTGATCCTTAGAACCCTACCAAAGTCCACTAGAACCTCGTGACACTGGAGCCTCGTCAAGGACCAGTGTCACCTCCGGTGGACTACGAGAAGCCCCGTCTCCTTCCCTCCTGGATTACCACGAACCATCGTTGACAATAAAAGAGTAAGAGTTCCTTCAGACATGTTCCACTAAAGGAACGTTATATTTACTGAGTTTAGATCCACCTGGAAACAGTCCAGAGGAGCTCTGAGGAACCTCTAGAACCAGCTCACAGAACCTCTGAACGACAGACCCCTGTGGAGTCAGTATGACCTCTGTGTGGGGGGTGGGGGTGTGGGGGTAGAAGAGCCCGGTGAAGGGGATTATGGGGGAGGGGGCGCTCGCAGTCAGAGGGACAGACAGGTATGCACGTCTGTCAGCTGCAGTATGTGTTTACGAGGACATACTGGAGACAGGTCGCGTCCCTGAGAGGTGTTCAGGTCCGTCATGTAACAGCAGGTCTGAGAGGACATGTTGAAACCTGACACACACACACACACACACACACACACACACAGAGTTATTTCCTCCACGCGTCTCCGACAATAACACACCTGGAAAGTCCCTCAGCGTCTACGGACGTAAACAAGCATCGAGTGTTTCCTGCTCGGTGTCTCCTGGAGGTTTTTCTTCAGGACATTTTTCATCATTGATGGAAATAAAGTGAAACTTTAAAAGACTAAACCTGATTTATTCTTATAATTCATTATAAGAAAACCGCAGAAAGAGTAAAAGAACAAAACAAACATTAAACTGGATAAAAAAGTCTTCATGTCTACTTTGACCCCTGATGTTTCTCATGTGGAAGACGCAGCTCATGTTTTCAGTGTTTAAACTGTTTCAACCATGAAAGGTCCTCAGATGTTGGAATAAACCTGCTGAGAAGGAAACACACCACATGTCGTCTCGTACGAGGTCAAATCATGATCATGATCTCAAATAAGATCAACAGAATCTAAATCTTAAAAAAAAGTCCAAATTCAAAGTAAGAAACAAACTGATGAACAGAGAGAAGAAGAAGAAAACTACAGCAGCAGTGAGACTGTTGCACCTGTGTAATTAGCACGCTAATTGCTAATCACATGCTGTTTGCTGTTTTTTTGCACCCACAGGGCACACACACGCACACACACACACACCTGCAGTAGAGCGTGTGTGTTCAGGAGATGGATGAGGCAAACAGCTAGCATGCTATGCTGATGTGTACAGTATAGCCATTAAGAGGTAATGAGTGTGGCGCTAACGAAGCCTAGCCAGGCTCACTGTCATAATGACCTCACCATTAGCCATTACCCACCTGATGAGCTCAGCGCCAACAATGCCTAGCACGGCATGCTACGCTAATGACTCCACCATTAATCTCCTAATGAGCTCAGTATGAGTGCCGCCTCACAGTTAGCTCGTAGCTGCTGGCAGTCATTGCAGTAAAGGGACGTTACAACAGCAAACTGACTCCAGTAAGGACAAACATTCAGTGACATCATCGTTTGGCGGCTGGTTTCGATCATGGGATCAGACTCTGACTCACCTGCACACTTGGTTCTGGCTCTTAGAGGTGGTCCGGGGTTTCCGGTGCCTCCGTCCAGGGGCCTGGTGAGGAGCACGCTGATCTCATACTCTGTGTCGGGGTCGAGGTGTCCGATCTTGTGGGTGGGCTTATCGACGGGCGTGGTGTCGATCAGCATGCCCGACATGGTGCGGTACTCCACCTCAAACACAAATTATCGTTGACATGAAGAAGTCAGGGTTCTCTGCTCTGGATGATAATCCACCTGAACACATGTTGTTTTATGTGATTAAGTCATCACTGCAGTGAGAGACATGACCACAAGAACCTCCTCACAAACATCTAGAACTTCCTCAGGGACCACTTCAGCCCCATGTCAGATCCTTACAACCTCCTTAAGGACCCAATGTTAGCGCTCTAGCATCTCATCAAGGACTAAAACCTCCATTAAGACCCAAAATACGACGACAACCTTCTCATAGAACTTAAGTTAGGATAGCTAAAACCTCCTCTCGGATCCCTAGAACCCGAAAAAGGACCACTACAAACCACTGAGAACCTCCACAAAAGTCAATACAACCTCCTCGCATAAACGTAGAAACTCATAAAGGACCATTAGAAACCCTCATATATCTAGACCATCTGCAAGACCACTAAAACCCTCCAAAGGCCTCTGAAAGACCTCTGAATTCCTCCTAAAAGGTACCTAGGACCTCATCAAGGATCACCAGAAAGCCCTCACAGATCCTGGAATCAATGACCACTTAAACCAACACACAGATCACTTGGACCCCTCTAAGGTCCACTAGAAAACCACGTAGATCCTTAAACTGAATGGAAGACCACTGGGAACCCCCAAACCTCATTCAGGACCTGCTACAGAAACTGCTTCAGACCCTGTAAACCTCATCCTGGATGAACATAGACCCCTCACAGATCACTGCCGCCTCCTCATAGATCCCTGGAAGCTCATCACGTATGACTAGAACCTCCTCACAAATCAATATCAGATCAATATCTCATCAGCAGTCACCTCTCTCTCAATGATTGGTCCGTCTCCGTTTATGGAGTTGGCGTTGAGTTGGATCCACAGGTAGGTGGCGCCCACGGCTGTCAGCTGAGGGGGGGCAATCGGTACGGGCGGCTCTGAGGGACAAACAGAAGCAGGATCAGTTTAAACCACACACACAAACACACACACGCACACACACACACACACCTCTGTGTTTCACTGATCTCTTAATGAGGGAGGAAGGAGTTAACGAGTTAATTAATATTCGTGACCTTCGGCGAATCACAGAAGACCTGGATTCCATTACCCAGAATCCCCGGTGGTGCTGCTCTACTTCCTCCTGACCCACTTCATGACACACACACACACACACACACACACACACACACGCACAGTAAGTAGGATACACGCGTAATGATGCGTGTTATCATGTGATATGTTCAGGTTAATACTCAGCTGTGTGTGTGAGAGAGAGAGATAAAACACACACACACACACACGCGCACACACACACACTATTTTACACACACAGTTTGAGTGACAGTTCAATCAGGGGTTTAGCCGCCGGGGGTTGTGGGATATGTGTCAGGTCATGTGACCAACAAACACCTCCTCACCTGTCACTGTGTGTGTGTGTGTGTGTGTGTGTGTGTGTGTGTGTGTGTGTGTGCAGAGAGATCAGACAAGCTATCGACCAGACGGTCCCACACACACACACACACACACACAGATGGGTGTGTGTAGGCGCTCTCTCCCTGTATTGATTGGCTCTGTGATGAACACTCTGAGACGTTTCCTCCTCACAGCTACAGAACGCCGTTGGTTCCACGTTCCGCTCGTGTCCTGCAGTTCTGGAGTAATAACCGACAGAACACGCAGCCGTCTCTTTAAACTCTAAACTTAGACTTTAAACAGGGACAAAGTGAAACAGCTGAACTCTAAAGAACGTTCTGAGTGGAACCATGTTCACTGGACAAACACAACCAGCGGAGCACTGTCAGCTGAACCACCTCGTCAGACTGCACACCTGTTCTCCATACCTGTCCTCAGGAACCAGAAGCTCGTGAAAAGGTGGTGAGAGACTCGGTTTACCTGAAGCAGAGGAAGCCTGCTGGTTTTGTTTGAGCAGGTACACCATGAGGAACCACGATCGGAACCTCACCAAGGATCACAAGAAACCCCTAAAAGATCCCCAGAACCTCATCAAGGACAACCTGAACCACATGGCACACCCCAAGAACCTGGTCAAGAGTCACTCGAACTCTCTCACAGATCCCTAGAAACTAATCAAGGACAAGCAGAACCCATAGAAAGATCTATAGAACCAAATTTAGGACCAGTAAACCCACCTCAGAGACCAGCTGAAGAGCCTTTCAGACCCCTTGAACCTCATGAAGGACGACACAACCCCTCACAGATCACTGAGGCCTCCTCACAAATCTCATTGAGCACAACCCGAACCCCTTACAGATGCTTAGAACCTGATCAAGGACTATTAGAACCTCATCACAGATCCCCATAAGGAACCAGGCGCCCCTGAATCTGAAACGATTCGACCAATGGTCCAAAGACACAATGATCAATACAGGTGATCGATGAACTCTCTGCAGTGACTGTGATCTAGAGACGAGGAGAAAAGTGATTTCAGAAATGATCTTCACTCTCGTTCCATCTGTCGCTGCGTGCTGAACAGAACGGCATCATGGGAAAGAAAGTACCCACAATCCTCCTTTAAAAGGCGGAGATGAAAGTCTGACAGCTCTGTCACACGGCAACACACCTCATTTAATGAGCGATCATTAACACACTGAGTGTGTGTGTGTGTGTGTGTGTGTTAGCAGCCAGGGTTAGCGCGCTAACACTCTGACAGCCTGGAAAGAGAAGAAGAAGAAAAACAAGGACTTTTACTTTGGAGTGACTCATCTTCACAAACACAGAAACTCTTTGACAAAACGCTGCGATACTGCTTTTAATGAGGCACACACACACACACACACACACACACACACACACACACAGATACATGCACACACACACACACACACAGATACATGCACACACACACACACACACACACACACAGATACATGCACACACACACACAGACACACACACACACACACACAGATACAGATATGGATATACACACACACACACACAGATACATGCACACACACACGCAGACACACACACACAGATACAGATACACACACATACACATACACACACACAGATACACACATACACACACACACATACACAAACTCGCACACAGATACCTACACACACACACACACACACACACGCAAACACACACACACACATACACACACACACACACACACACATACCTACACACACACACACACACACACACACACACACACACACACACACACGCAAACACACACACATTCACACACATACGCTCACACACACACACACTCAGTCATGGAGGATGGACTCACGTTTGACTGTCAGGTCAGCGTAGGAGGACACGCCCACGCCGCGCTCTGATTGGGCGATGCAGCGGTAGCGTCCGGAGTCTCCTTTGGTCGTGTTCTCCACGTCGAAACTCGCCACGTAACGCCGAGAGTTCACCGGTTTGGTTTCCCTGACCAGTGCCTGACGACCACCCATACCCTGAAACACACAGAGCAACACAGTACTACTACACATGGTACTACACACACAGTACACTGCGCAGTACATGATGCATAGGCATTGATCCGGTATCAGCATTGATCAGGTATTGATCGGTACCTGCAGGTAGAGCAGCAGGTTGCTCTGCGGCCGTCTGTTCACGGTGCAGTGAAACGTCGCCGTCTGTCCTGCGTTCACCTCCACGCCTTTGATGTGCAGGAAGTGAGGTGTGCTCACTGAGGACACACACACACACACAACACAGAGGTCAGAGGTCACACACTGATCATCAGTGGGCACATAATGTCAGCACGGTAACGGCTCTCAAGCCAGGCAGCGAAAACCACTGATCCAATCAGAAAATGGATTGAAGAGGATGGTGTGTGCGTGTGTGTGTGTGTGTGTGACAGTGTGTGTGTGACAGTGTGTGTTTTCAATCAGCTTATTGGACAGTGTCGAAGTAAAAACAGACCGTAAGAAACAGCTCAGGTCAAGGATGTTGCTGGAGATTCAACACACACACACGCACACACACACGCACACACTCCTGTGCGTGTGTGTGTGCATGTGTGTGTGTGCGTGCGTGTGTTCACAAAACAAAGCATCATCAAAAATGCGAGTCTTCAGATGGGCAGGTAGATAAACAGACGGATGGATCAAAGCCCATGCTAATCAATTTATATTTTAATGAGCTCCCCTGTCTCAACACACACACACACACACACACACACACACACACACACACACACACACACACACAACAGACTGACCTTGATTCTATGATGCCAGCTCAACTTTTAACATTGTTATCCAATTAAGCAGCCAAACCTCGTTAACCAATTAGAAGCCTGTTCTACAAGGAGGCGGGGCCTGTGTGTGTGTGTGTGTGTGTGTGTGTGTGTGTGTGTGTGTACTCACTGCACTGGTGTCCCTGCAGTGTGATGTCCTTGATGGCCAGGACTCCTCTCTGACCGGTGCTGACCGCCTCGAACACCACCTGACACAGAGAGCAGCGTGAGGTCATCAGGGCGGTGCTGCTCGCTGCAGCTGCAGCAGTACTACAGTACTACAGTACCACGGTACTACAGTAGTAGTAATAATACTCTGAGTATGAAAACGGTTTCAAGTTCAGATCAACAGGCTATTGAACTTCAGACTGAGTTTAGGCCTGGCCTAACCCTTTAAGCCGGGCTCAGACCCCATGAAGACAGAGTCTAACTGACAGAAGGTTTGGACCACGCTGGGTCTTGGATCAGCTTTGGACCAAGTTTAGAGCTGGTTCTTAGTTTAGAACTATGTATGGCTTTGGACAAGCCTTTAGACCAAGTCTAAGAGTTTTTCTAGGACTGGGCCTCAAACCACGTTTCTAAAACCAGTTCCAGACTGAAACCTCAGCAGCAAGTCAAGACCGAGCTCAGCTGTTCTTAGACCAACGTCAGATATTTAGTCTGAGTCCAGCAGCGGAGCAGGAACATCTGGAGCAGACCAACCCGCCAGCTGCTGATCCTGATGAAGACCACCAGCTGAAAGGCATCGATGAAGGTTCTCAGGTGGAGACAGTCTGATCAGTGTGACTGGTGCTGCCCCCTCCTGGCTGAGGTCAACAGCTACACCTTCTCCACTGCACTCTCTCTGATGGCCAGCAGGGGGAGACTCAGCTGGTTGCAGTCGGGTGTGATCGTATGGAAGCTTATGGGAAAACGACCTGATTTATAACCTCAGTAAACAGTTTCCTGATGAGCTTAAAGCTGTCACCATGGTGAGTCGGCGAGTTCTCAGTCTGACCCAATCAGGAGAGAGACGGCCACACGTATCCTCCGCAGCTCCACCATTTTGTCAAAATATGGTCACTTCTGGCTCCTAAAAAATGCCAGACTTGCACAAACCAATGAGTGACGGGTTTACACATCTCCTCCACAATGCACCGTCACTGCAGCGCCCTCCCCCCCGATGGCTTCACCCAAATCTAATCTCCACCCAGCTGTGATGAATCCAATGGAACGCTCTGCTCTCACACCAGACTCACACACAAAACAGACGTGTGCGTGTTCACATTCCACAGTCTTATCGCCACGGAAACTGGCGGCACGCACTTCCTGTTGGCGCCCTGAAACAGGAAGTTCTCCTCCCTCCATCCATCAGTCTGTCCTCCTGCTCTCTCCTTCCTCTCAGCTCTGACTCCTCTTCCCTTCATTCTTCTTCTCTCCTTCCTGAAGTTGCTCACATCCCTCACTTCCTGTTTCACTGCTCGCTTGTTTTTCTTTCTACCTTTCCGCTTTTCTTTCTTTCTTTCTTTCTTTCTTTCTTTCTTTCTTTCTCTTCTTCTTGTTCATCATTTTGTCTTTTCTATACTCTTCTTCCTTTCTTTCCCTTCTCCTCTTTCCTTTCTTCTCTCCTAGTTTCCATGTTTCTTTAATATTTCTATATAGGTTAAGGTCAGATTAAGGTCAGATTAAGGTCAGATTAACTGTGCAGGAAATGAATGTAAGTCTATGTAATGTCCCCAGAAATGGTGGAAACATGACAGTGTGTGTGTGTGTGTTACCTGGTAGTAATTGGGCCAGAAGGTGGACACAGCTAGCTCCACCCCTTTCCAGATGTGGTAGGCGGGGCCTGACGAATTAAAGACAGGAACACCCAGAGGACTGTTGTTCTCTGCAGGAAAAAAACACTGTCAACACACCTGAGAGCTCCTCCTCCACAGACACACCTGAGAGCTCCTCCTCCACAGACACACCTGAGAGCTCCTCCTCCACACAGACACCTGAGAGCTCTATTTGTACCTTTGATGTATACGTTGAGTGTGGCGGGTGCAGCGCCCTCGCGGCCTCCCGCCTGGTAGAACAGGAAGCTGACGCAGTGTGTGTCGTTCTCTTTGAGCGGCGGCAGCAGCAGCTGAGCGCGCTGACCGCCATAACGACCTGACGTGTTGACAAACAGGAAGGAGGAGCCTGCAGACAGAAAGTGACACCTCATTAACAAGCATGGGGCACATTATGCACACTTTGTGAAAACGCAGGAAACAACGTGAAGTTACTTATATGTCATTTTTTGAATGTTGGTTTTCTTGAGTAACAGGTGAGTAAAATAAAACAAACAGAGGAAGTGTGTGGCGCTGTCAGAATAAAAGCCAGATTTTTAAAAACATGAGTGACAACACTTCTTGACTTCAGAATAAAAGCGACCAGCAGCAGCAACCAAAAAGCAGGTGACATGAGAGACGTCAAAATAAAAGCACATGTATGGTTACCAGATGTGACGTGTGTGTGTGTGTGAGAGTGTATGAGGGAGTGTGTGTGTGAATGTGTGTGTGTGTTGACAAATCTCTCGTTTTGTCAGCAGTGAAAATCTATGATTGGAGGACTTCAGAATAAGTGTGTTGTTCACTTACCCAGCCTCTGTGTGTGTGTGTGTGTGTGTGTGTGTGTGTGTGTGTGTGTGTGTGTGTGTGTCATAGCTACAGCTGTCAATCAGCTGGGCTTCTCTGGATTCACTTTTCTTGCTGTAAAGTTTCTGTGAAATTTAAATTACTCGTCTTTTTTTACAGTGTGTGTGTGTGTGTGTGTGTGTGTGTGTGTGGGTTGAAGGGCGTCTCCATGGTAACAGCGGGAGAGCAGTAACAGTGAAACACTCGGTGGTTGCACAGCTGTCAGTCACACAGTGTTCAGACTGTTAATGAACCTGGCCAAACTCTCTCTCTCTGTCTGCGTCGGCCTCGATCGCCCTTGTGGTGCCTTCATGAAGTCTGTTGACGTTGGTTTCAATGATGTTTGTTTGGATCGCTTCGCTCTGACCATACACTTCTGTTTATTTCTCACTCCAGTTTAGATTTGTTCAGCTCATGTTTTCATTCACGCAGCGTGAAACGTGATGGAAACTTCAGGTATGTTGACGCCAGCGTGAACAAAACGGACAGAACGAAAAGACAAACTAAAACAAGACAAACAAAAGAAACCACACAAACAACAAACAAACAACACTGCAGAGAGGCCAACAGAGGCCAACAGTTTCCCTGGAACAGCTGAGTGACGTCCACGTCACAATGAGAAGACCCACAACCAATGAGACGTCTTCATCGCTGCCGGCTTGTCCCCTCAAACGGACTGAGACATTCGGGTTAGTCCAGGTCTCTTGGTGAGCTCCGCACTGCATCAACTAACGTTTCTGCTGACGGCGCCACGATGCATTGACAACATATCGATCACATGTGCGTGTTGCCTTCAGGGACCACTCGGAAGAACGTGTTAGTTTGCTATTACTTTCTTTATCATGAAAAAAGTCATCGTTCTGAACTGAACTGCTGTTCTGCTCCTGTTTTCAGTTCTGATCTGTTCACAGCGACTCAAAGAGTCTCCATCAGCGGTCTGCCCGTTAGCAGCTCCTGTTAGCTGTTCCTGCTAGCTGCTCCCGTTAGCAGCTCCTGTTAGCTGTTCCTGCTAGCTGCTCCCGTTAGCAGCTCCTGTTAGCTGTTCCTGCTAGCTGCTCCTGTTAGCAGTGTAAACATGGATCAGACTGGATCACTGTGGTCATGAAGGAAACTAAAACTTGACGAGTCTTGGTTCAGCAGCATCTTCTTCTCAGGAAGTGATGTCACGCTGAATGATGTGTTCCATGTCTGTGTGTTGTGGAGAAGGAGTCGTATCACCTCCTGCAGTATCGTTGCCTCCCACTCAGCTCTCTGGCGCCTCCCTGAGGAGGCCTCAGGCTCCCGCTGAATTGCGCGTTCTGATCTGCTCCATCAGGAACGGCGAGATTGTGTCCCGATGACTAATCAGAGCAGTTTCACGAATCGACCTTCAGACGTAAAAAACACTGATTTCCTCCACAGAGATCAATTTAACAGAGAGGAGAGTTTGTTTCCAGGTTACAGGAGTGTGTGTGTGTGTGCGTGTGTGTGTATGCATGTGTCAGTAGATCAATGGTCCTTGAGGAGAATCGATTAGAAAAACAAGAGTTTTAATCATCGCAGTGAGAGAGAGAGAGGAGGAGGAGGAGGAGGAGGAGGAGGAGGAGGCAGATAAATGAGGGGAAAGTGAGGAGGAGACGATGGGCGAGTGAGGACAATACAGACTGATGAGGAGAGAGTGAGAGAACAATGGACACTGATGAGTTGTGGATTCGTCACTCTCTTCATCTTCGTCATCACTTCAGCTGCTTTCACTCGCTCTTCCTCTTCCTCCCCCTAAACCGAGCACCTGTCAATCACTTTGAATACTTCCTTCATTTCAGTCTTTTAACCTCGGATTTCTTCGTCCGTCATTTGCTTTTTGTCTCATTTGTTCTTCAGCTCTGGTTCATTGATCATTGATCACTGATCAGTTCATTCGTTATACTTCCTCATTTTTTTCTCATTTGGTTTGTTTTTCTCAGATCAGATGAAGAAAGTTCTGTTTCATTTCTTTTAATCTCTCTTTCTTTTCTTTCCTCCTTGTTTCTTCTTTCTTTCTCAGCGTGTTTCTGTGTTCAGACTTTGTCCTGCGTCTTGTTTCCGTGGATTGTCCTGACCGGTTTGGTCATGTCTCAGTGTGTGAGTGTTAAAATGTGTGTGTGTGTGTGTGTGTGTGTGTGTGTGTGAGAACCAGCTGTTTCCGTGGAAACCAGGAATGTTCTTGAACAAACTGGGGTCGAGCTGCACATGAGCGTCAGCGGCTTCTTCCTCATACATGTGGACATGAGGACTGATCAGTTTCTGGACTTCAGAACGTCTGTGTCTCACTTCCTGTTTGTGGACAATTTGAATATTTCTGAATATTTCCAGGGTCACTCCAGACCTTCACTTCCTCCATGTTGTTTTCCAGAATCTTCAGAATTATTCTGTTATTTGATAATTAGAAGAATCAGGACATTCGTCAAAACGGTCAAGCTGACATCATCTTGTTAGCAGCTAAACCATCTGCCGAATTAGCTATTAGCTGCTCCTGTTAGCTGCCCCTGTTAGCTGCTCCTGTTAGCTGCTCCTGTTAGCTGCTTCTGTTAGCTGCTCCTGTTAGCTGCTTCTGTTAGCTGCTCCTGTTAGCTGCTCCTGTTAGCTGCTCCTGTTAGCTGCTCCTGTTAGCTGCTCCTGTTAGCAGCTCAACCATGTACTTAAGTCACATGACCTACGTATTGAACAGAGCAGGATCTTTTCCTGAAGCGACATGAACCTGCTGCTCCTCTCTGACGATCGAACGCTTCAATCGTGGAGTCGTTTCAGGCGTTTGGGTGCGATGACGACGCGTCAGGAGAAAACTTCAAATCATGACGTTTCTCGGTTCAGCTGAGACTTCGTCTCTGGTTTCTCGGCGGATTCCTGGAGGTTTATTCTGATTGGATGACAGAGAAAATGACCAGGAAGTGACATCACACTGAACGAGCTGAATGTAATAACTCAACCGTCGGTGACAGACTGACTGCTGTGCTCTTCGTGTTTCCTGCTGCTCGTCTTCCTCATTCATCCTCTGCATCCCTCCGTCACTTCAACTCACATCTTGTCTTTGGTTCATGAAGTTTGTTCATTCAGTCTTTTTATTTGTTTCAGGTTCACGTTTGCTTTCATTTGACTGGTTTCACTGGAGACGGTAATGGAGACGTAACGGGAGCCAATCATTGGTTCGTTTATTGACGGTCGGTGTCACAGGAGAGCGAGTCTGAGGGCGAGGAGAAAGAAAAGACGGAAAACAGAAAAACAAACCGCTCATCTCGATCGTGTCTTGGCGTTCCTCTCTCTCGTTAACCTCCCACCCCTCTCTCACCTATCGGCCAATCACACATGACCCCTGCCATTTCTAAACCAATCACATCAGACCCAGCTCACACACACACACACACACACACAGATGGAGGGGGGTAATTCTATTACCAGAGTTATATTGAAACGTGAGGAGAGGCAGCTGCAGCGTATTGAGAAGATTTACACAAACAACACACACACACACACACACACACACACACAGGAAGAGTGTGTGTCTGTGTGTGTGTGTTTCCTGTCTTCCTGCAGTGACATCAGGATTCAACTGGAAGTTAGAATGTCTGAGAACACGAAGCATCGAACAGGCGGCGGCACATTTCTGTAAATGTAATATTTTATATAAAACACAAAGGTTTGAGCAGCAGGAAGCTGTTTGTTGACCAACAACCATTTGATTTCATGAGTAAACACTATGAACAGACCTCTCTAATGGTTCATGAATGCATCGTGTGGAGACAGCGGACACGTCCACCCGTCTGTCCAAAGCCAGAAGTCTGAAAAATACTCAAATGAGCCCAATTAGCATGTTAGCGTTTCATGTTTCCACTTGCCGCTAAATGAATCCCCTTGTTTGTTTGCTCGTTTGTTTGTTTGCCTTCTGGATCCTGAAGAGGAGTTTTGGTCGAACTGTGTTTTGTATGGAGCTCTGACGCCTCGTTGGCGGAGCTCTGACGGCGTTTCCTCGGCGTCACGATGGATCCGACAGGTTTTGACAGCGTGAAGATAACGTGACGTTTGTAAAGTGAAATCTGAAAAGATCATTGGATCATTCGGCCCACGAGCGTCCTTTTCTAGTTCTCTTCTTGTGGACAGCCGGTTCTTCAGAGCATTGTTCTCTGTTGATGGCGCCTGGCTAACAGCTTCCCTCTGCTTCCTGTCTTTGTGCTAAGCTAGGCTAAGCTAGCCACAGACAGGAAGCTGATATCCATCTGACGCTGCACAGACACAGAGCAAGAGGATTTAACAAAATGTCACAGGGTTTAGTTTAACCAAGCGGCCAATAGGGAGCCAGCATGTCAGTGTGACCTCTCTGCTGATTGGCTGGATTAGAGTCACAGTTGCTCTGTGTGTTTAAACTCCCTGAATGAGGCTTTAATTGGTTTTGGCAGGATGCTGATATTGGCTTTATACTGGACAGACACACACACAAACACACACACACACACACACACACACACACACACACACACACACACACACACACACACACACACACACACAGACAGCCGTGTCATGTTCAAAGACTGCATGAATCTCCTGCATGCCGACACGCTGATAAACCCTTCAACACACTAATTAACCCAGACACACACACACACGCAGAGGCACAACACACACACACACACACAACATAAACACACACACTCAGTTTTCTATTATTTATCTGCCAAACAAAGTTCAGAACAAACACACCGACTCGTTCGTGTTCACCTTTAAACACTGTTTACCTGTTGGCTGCTGCTCAGTGTGTGTGTGTGTGTGCGTGTGCGTGTGCGTGTGTGTGTGAGTGAAGCCTGTTTTTAGTTTAAAGAGGCAAAGTGTGTTTTGTGTTTGTTTTGGTTTGTGTGTGTTGCTTCCCGCAGGTTGTATTTTTTTAACACACACACACACACACACACACACACACACACAGAAAAGTGGTTTTGACCTCCAGGTCTCTTTAACACAGAAAGGCATTGTGGGAGTTATCACACAACAGACAGACAGACAGAGTGTGTGTGTGTGTTGTATTTATATTTGCCTTCAAGCTTCACTCTGTGTGTGTGTGTGTGTGAGTGGGTGTGTGTGTGTGTGTGTGTGTGTTTACTGTGTACAGCTGGCAGTGAGCTGATAACAGCCCTATTAGAAATATTAATATACCCTGAACCCCATGGAGACACACACACACACACACACACACAGATACACACTGATACACCAAAGGCATCTCCCTGTGTGTGTGTGTGTGTGTGTGTGTGTCTGTGTATGGGTGTGTGTGTGTTCCCTCTGGTCATCCCTGATTGGAGCAAATCAATTAAAAGGCTGAGAGCATGGCACTTCATTGGCTGACAGCTGAGACTGACAGCTGGGCGTCCAGCTCGCCTGAGGAACACACCGAGTGGAAAAACACACCAGAAGAAGAAGAAAGAGGAAACATGGAGGAACAAAGAACAGCACAAGAACCTTCAAACACCAGAAAACAGAACAGAAAGAACTACAGAGAACATTCAGACTGTGGGTGAGAACATTCAGAGAGAACATTCAGACTGTGGGTGAGAACATTCAGACTGTGGGAGAGAACATTCAGACTGATAAGCAGAGGGTTAACAGCAGGGTTCTCCTGAGTCTTTCACAGTGGAGCACTGTGACGGTGCAGGTGTGGACAGTCTTGGACAGTGAGGACTGTATGTCTGCTCTTTGCAGAGGATGTGGTTCTGCTATTCCACCGGACCAGGACCTCCAGTGAGCTGAGTGGATCCCAGTCTGAGGCTGTGGTACAGACGGACTGAAGTTCTCGTGTTGTGGGTTCTTGTCCGTCTAGTCTAGTCCGTCGCGGTGAGCTGGCTTGATGTGAAGTGATTTACCTTTGGCAGCCCTCACCTGTGGACCTGTGGCGATATGCCTTGTGTCATGGTTTCACAGGATGTTGGCGCTCAGACTTCCTGTGTTCTGACAGAACGTGGAGTGAATTTCAGAGGAGGCGCAGACTGACGGCACGTCCGTGAAAGTGTGTCAACGTCAGCGACAAACCTGCGTTTGTCCAGAAGCTTCGAGAAGCTGCGTCATAAAGGTGCGAGACGAGAAAAGAAGGGAAGCAACAGAAGTGAGTCCGAGGCAGAACGCGACACAAGCGTGGTCGCAGCGTTAACAGCTAACAGCTAACAGCTAACATCTGTGCAGCGGAACCAACGGAACCGTCCAGCCGTCAGATCTACAGCAACAACACAAAGAGGACGACAACAAAGATGTCGCATAAAAAGACAGAACGAACACCGAACAAGGAACAAGGTGAGGAGCTCAGAGCGGAACATCCGAACGAATCGGTGGAAGTGAATCCGCCTCCCGCACGCCGCCGGCAGACCCGGACAAGGACGGGACAATGTCGCAAAGCCGGCTGCCACTGGATCGAACGTATCCCATCAGCTTCAGGGAAGTGCTGCTCACAAAATAATGATCTTTACTTTCATTATTTTAGGCAAGTGCTATCAGGAAACACCTTTCATCAGCTTCACCTGCAAACCAATCGTCGTCGTCATGTCGGGTGGAGTCAGCTGTCTGCTGAGTTCACTAAACATATCCACGACGTCGGGGTTCGGATCTGACCTTTGACACCGATTCTCTCCGCGGTCCATTTTTAACTGATGGCGACCGGACGCCTCAAAGCGCAGCAAACCCAAGTCAGAAAAACAAAGCTGCTGCAGACGGGTTCGTTAGAGCATCCAGAACACGATGAAGAGCTGATAATGTGAGCGGATCACGTGCTAATGCAGAGAACACAGAGCAGATGTGAGCTTTGAGTCCTCAGCTCCTCCATCTGAAGCGTCTGCAGAAACAAACCGCTAACGAGTCGGAAAGTCACAGAAGCAAACCAGCAAGAGGAAAATATTCACCATCCAAAGCCTGAAACAGAGACTGTGTGTGTGTGTGTGTGTGTGTGTGTGTGTGTGTGTGTGTGTGGCAGTAAAGGGTATTAGAGAAGATTACTGTTGTTCACACTGACAGCAGAGAGAGAGAGCTACATGGTTCAGATTAGATTGAACTTGTACCATTTATAAGAACATTAAATGGAGCCTGCAATCACTGGTCAATCGATGCCCGACTGCGGCTCAGTGTGTGTGTGTGTGTGTGTGTGTGTGTGTGTGTGTGCCTGTGTGCGGTGCAGTATTAAACCAGACAAGTTACAGCGGGGAACAGCATCTGTATTGAGTTTTTTCCGGCTCAGCCTCCTGCTCCCTCTGACTGAGACACATGCAGAACTGCCATCTAAAAAGAGGCTTTCTAAAGTAAATGTCACGGACCTTCATGTGCGGCCCGACGCAAGTTAAAGTCCTGCTGGCACTTTGGACACCGGGTACAAAAGTCCAATAGAGGACAGGAACCAGTCCAGCAGACCGGTGCGGACAGCCTGTTGGGATGGGTCAGGCCGGGACCAGGACCAGAGCAGCAGACTGGGTCTCATGGTATTTTAGGCAAACCGCCATCTTTGATGACCAAAGTGTGTATCACTGTTCCGTCCCTGTCTCTCTCTCACACACACACACACACACACACACACACACACACACACGCCCTCTCTCTCACACACACACACACACACACACCCTCTCACACACACACACGCCCTCTCTCACACACACACACACACCCTCTCACACACACACACACGCCCTCTCTCACACACACACACACCCTCTCACACACACACACACCCTCTCACACACACACACACCCTCTCACACACACACACACCCTCTCTCACACACACACACACACCCTCTCTCACACACACACACACCCTCTCACACACACACCCTCTTACAGATAGAGTATCAGCAGCTGCCCACAGATCTTAAATTGCAGTTGGAGTCCTGCCGTCACACACAACCTGCTCCATCTGTCTCTCTCTCTCCCTGTCTGTCTCCACCTCGCTCGCCCGGCCTGTCTGTGGTGGAGGGTTAGTTAGATTTAAAGGCCTGCCTCGCCCTGCTCGCTGCTCCACATATCAGCCGGGAGGAGACCCAACCAGAGGAGCTGTGCCTGCGTGTGTGTGTGTGTGTGTGTGTGTGTGTGTGTGTCCACTGGGACAGAAGCTGTTTGCTCTCTGATTGCCTGAATTGGCAGTAATTAGTCACACAAACCTCGTCTTTATTGAAAAGAAAGAAGGTGACGGACTCCTCTCCTCCTCTGTCCCCTCACAGGCTGACCGGACAGGGTGTGGAGCGGAGTCCGGTCCAGCAGCCGCCTTGTTAGCACAGATTGGATCATTTCACCAGGTGACAGTCATGTGGTCCAGGAGAGGCTGGATTCAGGCCTCCTCCTGCAGGACTCTGCTCAGGTTTTGCTTCCTCCAGCTAAAGGACGAGGATGTCTCGAGCTCTGTGTTCGGCACAGAGGTGATCAATGATCCAGGGTGGAGCACTCTGGACTATCGGTGATGGATTTCTGGCTTGGGTCGCTTTGTTGTTTAAGGTGCCTGAGTCAGCCAATCCCTGCGCAATGAGGGATAAGACAGGGTTGTCCCATCTCAGGTCAACTACAGAGCTTGGCTATGGTATCTGCAGGCGGAGCGTGGTCTCAGTGGTCTTTCACAGCCTGGGTCCATCAGTCTTGATCGTCCTCTTATGTTTCTGCTGATGCAGATGATGTCAATATTTGTTGTCTCCAGCCACGAGGACATTCCAAGTTTACAGGTTAAGATGTCCCAGTACAGGCCTCATCTGCACAGGTGAACTGGGCAGACTGAAGCTTTGTTTGTGGGGCAGTGCAGGATCGGGCAGCGTCCAGTCTGTCTGGAGAACTTGAGTTGGGGAAGGAGGAGCTGAAAATACTGTATTTTTGGACAGTGATGGCTGGAGAACTTGGAGGGGGTTGAGGAGAAGGTGTGCTCATGGTTGTCTTAATGGAGATGGTTGCTAGCCCAGTTGTCAAATCAGGGTTCTGGTTCCCAATAACTTGATCTCCTTTGGACTGTTTGGCACAGACTCACCACGAGGCCTGATACACGATATTCAGAGAGCCCGAGAGACTCTTCTGTGTGGTCAGCACTGAGCAGGAACATCCAGTCCAAAACTGACTCTGGACTGCACAAAGCCGGCTCGATACAGCTCGACTGCTGCTGGGGAGAGCTGGCCAACCTATGATAAGCATGCACAGCACTGGAGTTCAGTATCTTGCCCAAGGACGCTTCGGCATGTGGACTGCCAAGGCCAGGGACTGAACCACCGGCCTCCTGATTGGCAGACGACCGCTCTACCTCCTGAGCCACAGCCAAGATCAGCTTTATTTCTTACAACCTGAGGACTAGACTCACACCTCACTGCCATGCAGGGCGGCAGATTTTAAGGACCCCATGAGACAAAAATGAGGTTGTCTGAGTCACCTTCATTTTCTAAAAACCTCACAAAGACTCAAACACTGCAGCCTGCAGCCCGCGAGCCAATCAGAGAGTCCGGCCGAGCTGAGCCACCTGTGGACGCCCCGAGAGAGGAGAGCAACATCACCTGAACCGGGCTGATGAACAGAGTGCCGGAGGAAGTCTCTGGTGCCCTGCACAGTCCCTGAGGTGGGAGTCCAGTTTCCCTCTCTGTCCATCACCCCAGCTGTGGAGGAGTGGCGGGAAGGAGGTCACCTGTTGTCCCTCACCTGGACTGGTAGGCTGGGTTTTCTGTACAGACCTTTGCTCTGAGGGCAGCTGGAGGTCCCTGCTCAAGCTGCCCATTGAAAAGTGGACAGCAGACCTGTAGCGGAGGTTGGTGCAACAGGTCCAAACTGCACCTGGATCCAGAGCTGGGGGAGTGGAGTACTTTCTGTCCTTGGACCCTCGTACATTTGTGTGTTCTGTGTCCTCGGCTGGATGTGCTGTTTGAGCGTTGAAGACGGTGGTTTCAGGGTTTCGGAGAGGATTCTTCTTTTTGGTTTCTTCATCTCGGGTCCAGAATACCACGCACGGATGATTTTTTAAGTTCTGCCAAGTCGGCCATCTGGCCGACACGCTGGCAGCGTGGAGTCGCTGTCGGACCCGAAGGGACTGCTGAAGGGACGCCTGAGGGTGGAGCAGGTCTATCATCAGATGATGGACAACATGGAGGCACTCAGTCCTATCCATGTGGTTGGGCAGCTGTGCTCTGAGTGCTTTTCCTTTGTGGCAGTGATCTGGTTTCTCCTCATGTCGGTTCAATAAAGGGACTTTGCAAGTCAAACCTCCTGCTCCTCTCCTCCCCTCTCTTCTCTCATCTCCTCTCCTCCTCTCTTCTCCTCTCCTCCCCTCTCTCACCTCCTCCTCTGCTCTCCTCTCTCACCTCCTCCTCTCTTCTCCTCTCCTTCCCTCTCACCTCCTCCTCTGCTCTCCTCTCCTCTTTCATCTCCTCCCCTCTCTCACCTCCTCCTCTCCTCTCCTCTCTCACCTCCTCCTCTCTTCTCCTCTTCTCCTCTCCTCCCCTCTCTCACCTCCTCCTCTCCTCTCCTCTCCTCTCTCATCTCCTCCCCTCTCTCACCTCCTCCTCTCCTCTCCTCCCCTCTCTTTCCCATCCCTGCTCTCCTATAAATCACATTAAACAGGACAGTAACCACCTCCTCTCTGTGTGTCCTCGCTAGCTTGTCTCTCACGTGATTGGCTCAGTGATTTAAGAGCGCTGCATTCTCATTCGTCAGCGGCTTAACCTCTGCAAGCATGTGACAAACGGCTCTCTCTCTCTCACAGACACAGTCACACGCACACACACACACACACACACACACACACACACACACAGTGTTATCTCCTTGGGTTCAGTGTCTCTGTCTGTCCATAACTCAGAGGAGAAACTGTGGCAGGTCAATAGAAGATAACACAAAAGCTGCAGCAGCCTTTTGTCTCTCGTGCTGCCTTCAGGTACGACTGAGAAGCTGCTCTAAGGGAAGAATTCAATACTTCATTAGAGGAGGAGCATTTATTCTCAGTCTGGTCAGTAAAAAGTTCAAAATGTCAACATCCAGTAATGTTGTGATATAAGTACTTCAAGAAAGTACAAGCTACATTTTAATAAGAACCATGAAGGAGACACCTCACGAGTAATGATCCAAGGTTCCCCGAGGGACACGTCCTGCAACAATCCATGAAACTCAGAGCTGTCAGGTTCACATGAAGACAGCTGGACAAACCAGACAGACAGACAGACAGACAGACAGACAGACAGACAGGTAGATACCTGCAGGGATCCAGGGGTTGCCCGCCGGTCGGTCTCGGGTGTCTCCTTGTTCCCAGTCGAAATCGTCCTCTTTGGACTGGACCAGACTACAGTCTGGAGACTGACCAGACAGACAGGCTGAAAGACAGACAGACAGACAGACAGACAGACAGACAGACAGGTGGTGAGTCATTTTTCTCCTGTTTTAGTCTTTAGAGGCAGACAGCAAGACTGGAAGAGACAGATGGTAAGACAGGGAGAGAGACCGGACCAATGGAATTTGTAACAACTAAAAACCCAACTTTAGACACTTTCTCACGGTTTGTCCTGTCTCTGGTAAGTTCACTGTCTGTAGTAAGAGTGGGACAGACGAGTGTCTGTGGTGAGTTCAGTGTCTGTAGTGAGAGTGGGACAGACGAGTGTCGGTGTGTTNGTCTGTGGTGAGTTCAGTGTCTGTAGTGAGAGTGGGACAGACGAGTGTCTGTGGTGAGTTCACTGTCTGTAGTAAGAGTGGGACAGACAAGCGTCTGTGGTGAGTTCAGTGTCTGTAGTGAGAGTGGGACAGACGAGTGTCGGTGTGTTGGTGAAGATGATGAATCAGTCTGATGTTGATTCTGTGTTTTCTTGTTAGAACACAAACAGCAGCTCGTAAACATGGAATGTTCTTCAGAGTTCCACTTCATTAACGTTTCCCAGCATCCTCCCTGCTGGTTACACACACACACACACACACACACACACACACACACAGATAATGGATGTAAACCCTGCTCTTCCTCTGGGACTCAACAATGTCTAAATCCCTCCATTCACTCACTCACACACACACACACACACACACACAGACACACAGCAACTTTGTGTGTGTGTGTAAATATATACTGTGACATCAGGGGGCTTGATGCCTCGTCAGCCTCTTCAGTGTAATGACTCTATGTGTGTGTGTGTGCGTGTGTGTGTGAGTGTGTGTGTGAGTGTGTGTAGCTGTCATCTTGAGGCTTTGACATTAAATAGCTGGAAGGCTCATTTTCTTTCTTTGTAACAGAAGGCACATTAAACACACACAGTCACACACACACACACACACATTAAGCACACACAGTCACACACACACAGTCACACACACACACACACACATTAAGCGCACACACAGTCACACACACACAGTCACACACTCTTCCCTCAGGACAGTGTTAGCTCATCAACAGATACGAGACACAATCTGTTTAATCTGCTTCTATGAATTTGCATCTATATAACAAATCACACACACACACACACACTCTCTCTCTCAGAGGAAAACACACAGAAGAGCAATCTCAGACTCTTGATCGCTCAACACTGAACTGTAGAGAGAGAGTCTCTGTCTGTCTGTCTCTCTCTCTGTCTGTCTGTCTGTCTGTCTGTCTGTCTGTCTGTCTCTCTCTCTCTGCCTGTCTGTCTGTCTCTCTCTCTGTCTGTCTGTCTCTCTGTCTGTCTGTCTGTCTGTCTGTCTGTCTGTCTCTCTCTCTCTCTCTGTCTGTCTGTCTGTCTCTCTCTCTGTCTGTCTGTCTGTCTGTCTGTCT
>JBBMOE010000128.1:0-81965 GCA_037975065.1 Chaetodon trifasciatus
CTCCCTGCAGGCCTGAAGAAGAAGTAGAGAGACAAAAAGAAAGACAGTGTCTTCAATGTGTGTACATGTAGCTTTATTTTCTAAATATACGCAGAAAAATAGTGGACAACAAGTGAAGAATAACTTAACCACAAACAACATTGGCTATTAGGTGGGTCCTATAGACTGGGGGCTTTTGTTATGAAAAAAAAAAGCCTCATCATTAGCTTCCTGTTATGACACAGTTACTCTATGGCAGTTTTAATTTGAAAAAACGATTCATGACAAGAGCTAGAAATTACCAATGGCTTTAAACTTTCTGTTCACCACATCAGTTTCATGCTTTGTATTGGAGCTGCATTTGACTGCATCATCCTTCTCAAAAGAAATAAATAAAAAATGCAAATAATTTCAAATTCATCCTGATTTCCTTGAAAGATTCAGTTACTGTATACCTAGTTTGTTGTTAAGATACACTCCATGGAGCTATCACTTTGAACTTCGTCCCGAGTTCTCTATTTAGATACAGTTAACACCAGGGAAGTAACTAGTAACTAAAGCTATCACATAAATGTAGTGGAGTAGAGAGTACAATACTTCTCTCTGATATGTAGCAGATTGGAAGTATAAAGTAGCACTAAATGAAAGACAATAGACAAAGTACAAATACCCCAAAAGATACCTTAAATACAGTACTTGAATAACGTGTATTTAGTTACTTTCCACCGTTTGCATCATCCTCAACTCTGTTCTAATGCTGCTGCTGCCTACCAGGATAAATGAAAAATAACTAAATAATAAAATTTTTGATAATAATAACATTATTAATAACACCGAACAAAAATATAAACACAACACTTTTGTTTTTCTTACCCTAAAACATTTTCTATGTACACAAAAGATCCATTTCTCTCAAATATTGTTCACAAGTCTGTCTAAATCTGTGTTAGTGAGCACTTCTCCTTCGCCGAGATAATCCATCCCACCTCACAGGTGTGGCATATCAAGACACTGATTAGACAGTATGAATATTGCACAGGTGTGCCTTAGGCTGGCCACAATGAAGGGCCACTCTGATGTCACAGATGTCGCAAATTTTGAGGGAGCATGCAATTGGCATGCTGACTGCAGGAATGTCCACCAGAGCTGTTGCCCATGAATTGAATGTTCATTTCTCTACCATAAGCCGTCTCCAGAGGCGTTTCAGAGAATTTAGCAGTACATCCAACCGGCCTCACAACCGCAGACCACGTGTAGCCACACCAGCCCAGGACCTCCACATCCAGCATGTTCACCTCCAAGATCGTCTAAGACCAGCCACCCAGACAGCGGCTGCAACAATCAGTTTGCATAACCAAAGAATTTCTGCACAAACTGTCAGAAAATGTCTCAGGGAAGCTCATCTGCACGCTCTTTGTCCTCATCGGGGTCTCGACCTGACTGCAGTTCGTCGTCGTAACCAACTTGAGTGGGCAAATGCTCACACTCAATGGCGTCTGGCACATTGGAGAGATGTTCTCTTCACGGATGAATCCTGATTTTCACTGTTCAGGGCAGATGGCAGACAGTGTGTGTGTGGCGTCATGTGGGTGAGCGGTTTGGTGGCGGTGGGGTTATGGTATGGGCAGGCATATGTTATGGGCAACGAACACAGGTGCCTTTTATTTGATGGCATTTTGAATGCACAGAGATATCGTGACGAGACCCTGAGGCCCATTGCTGTGCCATTCATCCACGACCATCACCTCATGTTGCAGCATGATAATGCATGGCCCCATGTTGCAAGGATCTCTACACAATTCCTGGAAGCTGAAAACATCCCAGTTCTTCGATGGCCAGCAAACTCACCAGACATGTCACCCATTGAGCATGCTTTGGATGCTCTGGATCGCGTATACAACAGCGTGTTCCAGTTCCTGCCAATATCCACAACCTTCACACAACCATTGAAGAGGAGTGGACCAACATTCCACAGGCCACAACCAACAACCTGATCAACTCTAGGAGAAGGAGATGTGTTGCACTGCGTGAGGCACATGGTGGTCACACCAGATACTGACTGGTTTTCTGACCCCCCAGACCCCCTCAGTAAAGCAAAACTGAACATTTCAGAGTGGCCCTTCATTGTGGCCAGCCTAAGGCACACCTGTGCAGTATTCATGCTGTCTAACCAGTGTCTTGATATGCCACACCTGTGAGGTGGGATGGATTATCCTGTGCTCACTAACACAGATTTAGACAGATTTGTGAACAATATTTGAGAGAAATGGATCTTTTGTGTATATAGAAAATATTTTAGATCTTTGAGTTCAGCTCATGAAAAATGGGAGCAAAAACAAAAGTGTTGTGTTTATATTTTTGTTCAGTGTAATTCAGATTCTACGGAATCCCTTACTTATTTCCAAATTCCTTCTGGCTCACAGACACACCAACACTAACTTATTTCACTGCAAGGCCACCTCAACTACGTCACCTGCATCATCCCTCAAGGTCGGCGCTTTTGTCACACCTCCTTTTCATTGCCTCCTCTGATCCGTCTCTCCACAGCCACCATCATACTTGACGACACATGCAAGACAGAGCTGAAGCCACGGCACCAGTTCCAATCCCCACAGTTCTCTGTCTTTTATGACGACTGTGTCACCAAGTCAGAGGAGTCGCCCATATTTATTTAAGTTACCTCAAAAAATGTTTCTTGTCAGAGACATTTGTGACCATTAAGAACTTGGACACCTCACAGTAAACAGTGGTCGAGCTGTCCTGGACGACAGTACTGACACACAAACATGCAGACACTGACCAGGCAGTCTGTGGCTTGAGGTCCAGTGCAGCCAGCAGCACAGTGTTCATGGCAGCAGTCAGTGGGTTTTGGACCCCAACACCTTCTGCTGCACTGACTGGCACACTGCAGCTTGGTGACTAATAGAGACACACAGAGACATTTTTTGGCCATGCAGCTCATCAATATCAATGATATGAAAGGTTATTTATTTATTTGTTCATTTGTTCATTTGTCCAGTCAAAGACAAAAGGTAAAAAATGAACAATGATATTTGACACATGAGTGTTTTTTTTAATAGAACCTTGAAGACAATTAATTCAATATGGTGGTCTCATATTTGATTTCAAACTGTGACAGACAGCACTTCATCTCTATGTTCAGTGACAAGAAATGTATTAGATAGGACAGCAATTTTAAAGCCCATAACTGGTAGAATGTGAAGGTTTCAAATGTTGTGGGGAACAACAGTTAGGTTCAAATGTTGATTAAAGTGAAGTTCCAACTAAATTAATAAATGAGAGACAGAGGACAGGACAGGACATCAAGAGAGAGAATAGATGAAACAGAGGTAAGAATTAAAAGATTAAAAGGTGGAAAAACATAGACAGGAAAGGTACAGCGTACAGACGATGAGACAAAGGTGTGTGTTTACATTTCTGGCAGTGATCCGGTCCTGGTGTCCAACAAGACCTGTAAGCACACCTCTTGTCACACTTCTGACCTGCAAACACACACACACACACACACACATATTAATATTCATTAAAACTCCACAGACTGGAGCCACAACTTGATGAGGGAACCTCATAATTTTTCTACATACATGTGTGCATGATGGTACCCTTGTTGAAAACCAAGCTGGGATTGCTGTTTCTGTCCAGGATTTCCCACCACTGGATGGTGTCAGTGTTACACAGCAAGGGATTGCTTACCATCATTACTCCTCCTCTCAGGATCTCTGTGAGGAGAAGTTTATGGAGTTCAAGAAAAAACTCATCAAGTCAAGTCACTGAATTACAGTCATGAGGGTCCGGTTTAACAAATAAACTTACACATGAACATTGAGTGACACATAAGTGCAACACACACCAACCACATTGTGTTGAGTTGTGTTGTATCGGTTTAACTTGAAGCTGGAATCCCAGTCAGAGTCTGACAAAGTTTTTTGTTATTACTAGTATTAACATCTTTCGCCAATCAGAGCCCAATCAGACAGAGAGTGCACTCAGTAGAGTGCAGATGTCCAGATGTCTTTAACACCTTGTCTTCTCTTTCTTTCCCCCCTACATGTCTCCTCTCTCTGTCTTATTCATCTTGTAGCGGAGCTTGACATTGCAGCCTTTAATGATCACTGAGGTCTCTGAACGAACTGTATGAGACACACGAGTAATTTAGTCCTGCTAAACTGAGTCCACACATGCAAAATGAAATTATATGTTGGGATGTCTAAGTGTGTGTGTGTGTGTGTGTGTGTGTGTGTGTGTGTGTGTGTGTGTGTCTGTGTGTGTACCTGTCAGACTGCTGAGCTGCAGCTCTTTCAGCCCTGCAGTGTCGTTCTTGAAGTTCGCCATCACCGTCAGGGCGAATTTGTTTTGATAGAGTTTCTGGCCTCGGATCAGCCTCAGATTGACCAATGGGATGATTGCAGGCTCGTTCAGGGCGATCAGAACGTTTCCGCCCACTTCCTCAATGGACTGAAGAAGAAGAAGGAGATGATCGTATTTAATGTTTCATTCTCAGCCATGATTTAGAAATAATCAAAGTAGGTTTGGCACCAAATTCCACCATTGACACACAAAAAATATTCAAGTTGAAGCTGAGAAACTGATGCTACCAGGCTGCTCTGAAAACCACGACAAATCCAGCACTGGAAACTGACCTGGAGGAAGGACAGGTCGTGGTGCTCCTTGGTGTAGGTGATCTCCAGGTTGTCCAGGACCACGGAGCAGTTGGAGTACATCCTCACCATGTAGTTATAGTGATTTTCAAGACTGCCAATAAGGTTCAGGTCGGACATTGTTCCCTGACAAACTGATAGCAGACAAACAGACAGACATGCAGACAGATGTTACTGATGTCAGAGCTGAAGCATGTTTAGCTGCACTTCCTCTATTGGCCACTTGGTGCTGCTACTTTCTCAATCACATTGGCTGTGTTGTAATGAATGGGGATGTAGGAGGGGGCGGCTTATTTAGGCCTTCATAAACAAACAGGAGAACCTTCAAATCAAGTTTGAACCATACTGTCAGCCTGCTGAGAAAGGCTGCAGGCGGGAGATGGACAACTGACTAATCCCAGTATACAGAGAGTTGGAGTAGTCCAAGCCGGAGGATATAAAGGCATGGCTGACTGTCTCAAGATCTCTGAAAGGGAGAAATACTGGGAAAATGACTTTTACTACTGCATTAACTTGCTTGTCAAACTTAAATCAAATATCGCACCAAGGTATTTGCCATGGGGTTTGACAAGAGTGGACAGGCTGCCAAGACTGCTGGCAGTCACTTCGATGGTGTCAGGGGGCAAAAAAGGACAAGTTCAGATTTGCCTTCATTCAGCTGGGCCCTCTAATGTTTTATGTTCTCAAGCCAGTTCCAACTAGATTGGACTGGTTATTCGGTTTCAAGGGGAGATAGAGCTTTGTGTCACATGCCTAACAGCCACGCGAAATGTATTTTTGAAGGATCTGGCTGACAGAAAGCATGCACAAAGAGAAAATGAATGAGAATGGCAGTCTGGGACGGTGCCTCTGGACTGGCAGACTGGGTTGGTGGTCCCTCTTTTTAAAAAGGGGGACCGGAGGGTGTATTCCAACTATCGGGGGATCACACTCCTCAGCCTCCCTGGGAAAGTCTATTCCAGGGTACTGGAGAGGAGAATCCAGCCGATAGTCGAACCTCGGATTCAGGAGGAACAATGCGGTTTTCGTCCCAGCCGTGGAACACTGGACCAGCTCTATACCCTCCACAGGGTGCTTGAGGGTTCATGGGAGTTTGCCCAACCAGTCCACATGTGTTTTGTGGACTTGGAGAAGGCTTTCGACCGTGTCCCTCGAGTCATTATGTGGGAGGTGCTCCGGGAGTATGGGGTTGGAGGCTCTCTGTTGAGGGCTGTACAGTCCCTGTACAACCGGAGCAGGAGCTTGGTCCGCATTGCCGGCAGTAAGTCGGACTTGTTCCCGGTGCACGTTGGACTCTGGCAGGGCTGCTCTTTGTCACCGGTTCTGTTCATTATTTTTATGGACAGAATTTCTAGGCGCAGCCAGGGGCCGGAGGGGGTTTTGTTCGGGAGCCGGCAGATTTCGTCTCTGCTTTTTGCGGATGATGTTGTCTTGTTGGCTCCATCGAGCCAGGACCTTCAGCATGCACTGGGGCGGTTCGCAGCCAAGTGTGAAGCAGCTGGGATGAGAGTCAGCACCTCCAAGTCCGAGGCCATGGTTCTCGACCGGAAAAAGGTGGCTTGCTCCCTCCAGGTTGGGGGAGAGTTCCTGCCTCAAGTGGAGGAGTTAAAGTATCTCCGGATCCTGTTCACGAGTGAGGGAAGGATGGAGCGTGAGATTGACAGGCGGATCGGTGCAGCGGCAGCAGTATTGCGGTCGCTGTACCGGTCTGTCGTGGTGAAAAAGGAGCTGAGCCGAAAGGCGAAGCTCTCGATTTACCGGTCAATCTTCCTACCCTCACCTATGGTCATGAACTTTGGGTCATGACCGAAAGAACGAGGTCCCGGATACAAGTGGCTGAAATGAGTTTCCTCCGCAGGGTGGCAGGGCGCTCCCTTAGAGATAGGGTGAGGAGCTCTGTCACCCGGGAGGAGCTCAGAGTAGAGTCACTGCTCCTCCACATCCAGAGGAGTCAGCTGAGGTGGCTCGGGCATCTTTTTCGGATGCCCCCTTGACGCCTCCCAAGGGAGGTGTTCCAGGCATGTCCCACCGGGAGGAGGCCCCGGGGAAGACCCAGGACATGCTGGCGCGATTTTGTCGCTCGGCTGGCCTGGGAACGCCTCGGGATCCCCCCGGAAGAGCTGGGGGAAGTGTCTGGGGAGAGGGAAGTTTGGGCGTCCCTGCTCAGGCTGCTCCCCCCGCGACCCGGCCCCGGATGAAGCGGGAGAAAACGGATGGATGGACGAATGAGAATGTGACATAAGATGGTACCTTGTGTGATGCCGCAGGAGAGACTAATTGGAGGTGACAAAATTTTTTTCTATGTTCAGAGAGGAGCTTTTACTTTTGCGGTAGGATGCGAACCAGTTCAAGGCAGTTCTATCAACACCAAGCTCATACTGGAGACGGACCATTAAAATGTCATGATCCATAGCATCGAAGGCTGTGCTGAGGTCAAGAAGGATTAGGAAGGTACTGTACCTTAGCTGACCAAGAGGAGCAGGCCGCTATACGCCTCCAGAAAGGCATGTTTTTTTGGTGTAGGTAGGGCAGCAACTGACTGAGAATAAGCTTTTCAAGAACCGTAAACAGGAATGGAACTTTAGAAAGAGGTCTGTGGTTACTGGGCAAGGTGGGGTCTAAGTTGTTTTTCATTTCAGGAGTGGCATGACCACTGTGTGCTATATCAGTGGCCAGAGAGCTGTTGATAATTGAGAGGACACTGGGACTAGCCATGTCAAAAACATCCTTCAGGAGGCAGCGGGGACCCCCAAATAACCTACATGAATTATTCTGGTGACACAGTCTGAGTGGTTGTGAGGTGGACAGGTTCTCAGAGTGGTGTAGCGGGAAAGGCCTTGAACCTCAGTGACTCCAGAGCTGTTGACTGATCCACCATCCCTACACTGGAGGTCAGTGGCCAGACCACAGACAGAGTGGTGGCGTTGAAAAACCTCAGCACCACAAACTCACTTTCAAACCTAAGAGTGAAATCATCTTCTCCAAATGTCAGCAACTCCTTTTCTTTGTGAGGAAACTCCAGATCCACCGATCAGTTTTACTGAATTTCTGCAGGTGCTTCATTGAATCCACCATCACCTTCAACGTGACAGCCTGGTTTGGTGCTTTGAGCAGAATCTACCTCAATCCTCTCAACAGTCCATTTTCACTTCACACGAAAAATGGAAAAACACAACAACGCAACATGTATTTGTTTGTTGTGTTACAAAACAAGCTGGACAGCNGACAGAGAGAGACAGACAGACAGACAGAGACAGACAGAGAGGTAGATGACCTGAAACTAAACCGGTCTGACCATGAAACTTAGAAGTTTGTTTAAACCAATAAACAAACACACACACAAATACGCATACACACGGTGTTCTGTGTAATGATCATAATAAATCTATTTGTAGTGGCCCACTCTGCCCCCTCCCTGCCTGTCGCTCTCTGTCCGGGCTCTCGCCCCGGACTCGGTCCTACCTCTCCTGCCGGGGCTGGTGCAGCAGCAGCGGCCGAGCAGCAGCAGCAGCAGCGCCGCTCCGCCTCCACAAAACTTCATGTCTGCAGCTGATTTTTACTGAAACTCTTCCAAGTCGTTCTGCTGATGATAGTTTATGCTCCTGTGACAAAGTGTTGAAGCTGAATGAATCCTGATGGATTCACCTCCTCTGCCTTCACTCCTCCTCCTGTCTCCACTCCTCCCCTTGCTGCTGAAATAGAACTTAACCTTTGTAGTTTTATTATATTGTGCATTTTTAACATTACTCTTAAAGTTATTATTTCATTCCTGTTTGCACATTTGCATTGTCAAGTTTTTGCTATTATCATCATTATCATGTTCTCTTTATAGCTTAATTTTGTAATTCTTCGCCTTTTATTTTGTCTTTCTGACAAATCATTTTCTCTGCAGAGATCAATAACTCTGTGTATTTATACACAGCCTGAGTATTTGTACATAGGATGTGGGATGTTCTGCAGGACATTTGACGGTCGTGGACGTCCTGTGTGTCAGTGACTTTGAGGTCATTTGATTCACTTTGATTCAAAGTCACAATAAAAACTGAAACAAAGAGGTCAAACCTGTTTCTGGACCTCATCTTGAGGACCCGTCTTCAGGGAGGACCTGTGTCAGGATCTAGTCTGAAGGCCTTTAAGAACTCGTGTTTCAGGTGGCTTCATGTTAACATGGTGGATGTTAGGATTCACAGTAGAGACATGAGTCTATACCGAAGCACCTTTACTGTGGTTTGTGGTGGTCACCTTTACCTGCAGGCCAGCAGGACGCAGACTGGGAGCACTGGTTCATTTCTGGGACTTTAATGATCTGGGGTTATGAGTGTGTGGAGGCTCAGCAGCTATATTCTGCCCCCTAGTGAGATATTCTGGCACTGTATATAACAAAACTGGCTCAATTATAGAGCTTAATGTTGAATTGTCATGTTTTTAAGCTGTATTTGTGGAGGTTTTCCAGACTTGCACCGTTAAACGTCTGAGGAATCAGCTGTTAGCAGCTCCTGTTAACAGTGGACGTTCAGACTCACTGCGACACTGAAGAAAACTTAAAACATGATGATTCTCAGGAAAGTTCTGCCCCAATATAGAAAGTGCTCTTCTGATTTCTAAACAGATTTATGGACATCGACAGGCATCGGTGGTGTTAAATCCTCAGGAAGGCAAGTCGCACTGAACCTGGATGCATGCATATCAAGCCCACATGTTCCAGTCTGAAGTCCTCTGGCAGGTAGCACACGTTACCTGAGCCGCAGGTGATTTTCAGCCAGGCAGCAGCCAGTCAGCCTGTCCGTCTGAAGTCCAGATGGAAATATCACTCATGGTCCCCGCAGGATGAACCCTGCTGTCTTTGGTGGTGCTCTGACTTCCATCTAGCGCCACCTGCAGGTTGACATTTATGGTTTGGAAAGAAATATCTCACCAACATCAAAATGCATAATCAAAGCCACCATCAGCCTCAGGGACACTGCTAATAACTGTCTCTGTCTCTCTGTCTGTCTCTCTCTCTCTTTCTCGCTCTCTCTCTCTCTGTGGGAGTGGTCTTCTCTCGCTCCTGCAGGTCACGTGGTTCGAGCCTTTGTTGATGATTCAGTGGAGAAAGAGCAGGAGGACAAAAAAAAAAAGTCCCGGTCCGACCGACCTACCGCATCCGTCCTCTGCCGGCGAACACTCGCTCCTCTGCGGCCTGGATGCTGCTGGAAGTCCCGTCGGATCTCTCCTTGGATATTTTTCTCCGCGGCGTTCCACGGTTCTCCCCGCCGGTTTGAGTGCGAGGCAGCGGGCTGGGGGATGGAGGCTCAGTCCGGGCTGTGAGCAGACTGAGACTGAGGGGGTGGTGGAGGTGTGGGGGTCGGTGTGTGAAGCCCCAGGCCCTGCTTTGCTTTGTTATCGTGGGCTCCGTGTAGCAGCCGTCCTCCCGGCTTTCTCACCGTGTTTTCGTGGCTCTTTCTGTCGGGTTCGGCATGAAGTCCTCGTCCTGAGGCGCCGGAGGAGTTTTTGGACGGAGGGAAGCACATGGAGGATTTCAGCCCGCTTCATTAGTCTCTTTTTCTGCGCCGTGTTTTTCTATTGAGGATTTTCCTGAAGGGCTCCAGAAAAACGCATTTTTTCCTCGTCTTCACCTTTGTTTAATTCCGTCTCTACTCAGCTGTCTCTCTTTGTGTCCGCCTGTCTGTCTCCACACCTCCATCTCTGTGTTTGTCTTCTTCCCCTCCATCCATCTCTCGCTTTATCTCGTACCTTTCGGTCTCCACCTCTCCCCCCTGTCTGTGTCCATCCCTCCATCTGTCTCTCCCTCCGCCCTCCATCATGGCTCCGGTGTACCAGATCTCCTGGTCCTGCTGCCTGCTGGTTCTGCTGGTTCTGCCCGCCGTCCGCAGCTCGTTCCCCCGCAGCGGAGGCAGCAGCAGCGCGGACTGCGGCCCCGGGAAGGCCGCCGACTGCCCAGGTGAGACACGAACGTCCTGGTTACACCTGAGCTCGTCACAGTCCTCCTCAGGACGCCCGGTCTGCAGGCGGCGCGGGTTTCTCTGGGACTCGGTCCATGTTAGAGGTCAGAGGTCACAGTCTGACCCTCTGCTGTCAGCTCTTATTGTATGTCTCAGAGCAGGTGATCACATGATCCAGTTGTTGTCACTGACACATCTTTGTGGTTTTGTTGTCATGGCGACCACAGTGGCCTGATGGATAACAGTGATTGATCCTTCCATCAAATCAGTCGTCATGACAACAGAAAGATGGCGCCAATGACACACCTGTGCAGTGTGAGCAGAGGCTGTAATGAAGGTTAAGCTGCTGCAGCGGCCATGTTGCTGGGATGTGTGTGTGTGTGTGTGTGTGTGTTGACCACTCCTCACTTTAACCGAGCTCTATCTTTAGGGTTAATTACAGGGTGGAGAAACAGGGCGAGGTTACATGAAGGAGTGCTCTGTGTGTGTGTGTGTGTGTGTGTGTGTGTGTGTGCGTGTGTGCGTTCGTGCTCAGCCTATATGTTGAAGTCCTCATGGAAACATCAGACTGGAGCTACGCTGACGTGTAAACTCTGACGGATGTCCTGGTGAAGTTCTCCGTCCTTCACGTTCAGACTCAAACACTGGATGCTAATGCTAATGCTAACAGGCGCGCTGTGTGAACCACAGCTGGTGGATCTTCTTCCTCTGAGCCACTGACCTCCGTTAAAACACCGTGCTGTTCCTTCAACAGTCTGACAGTTTGTTTATGGTCAGGTAGTCTTGTTGAAGTTGTTGGGCAGCCGGTCAGGTGTTTCCTCACCTGGAAGACACCTGTAGCTTCGTCCTGTTCTCACTGTCGGAAGAAACAAAACAAAAACAGTCATCGACAAAATTAAAGCAAGACAAGGCTTCACTTATCTGGAATATTCTAGAATGTGGTGGGAAGCAACTGCGAATATTAACTCAAGTACTGTATTTAAGTACAACTGTGAGGTATTTGTACTTCACTTGAGTGTTTTCATTTTCTGCTTCTTTCTTCTTCTACTCTACATTTATTTACTTCACCAATCAAGATTCACATACAAACCTGTGAAGAGTTTAGAAAATCTGACGCTTTGTTAGACATTAAACTGTCTGAGATTACAGCTGACGTGATTGGCTGACAGACACTTCAAAGTATTTAAATAACTGATTCATCATTTCATTGATCTCTGCTGTGGAATCATGTGATGTTTGATCTTCTCAGATGTTTGATTGGCTGCTTTTCCTCTCAATGATCTGAATGTGTTTGTAATCATGTGGAGCTTTGGACCAAACAAACATGGTGAAGGAGTCACTTTGGGCCCATTGTGACCACATTTCTCACTGTTTTCACAATGTTTCCAAAGCAAACGATCGATCGATTGATGGAGAAAATGATCAGCTGATTGATCCAGAATGAAAAGAATCATTAGTTTCAATCCAACACAAAACAGTTAAATGAACTCCACCTCAACCAACTCCAACAGGAACATCCTGCTGAACAATGAATCAGTTAATCAGTATTCACCTGCAGTGAGCAGAAGTGTTAGCTGCAGCTCTGAAGTTCATGTGAAACAACAAAGTGCAGCAAAAAAAACAAAAAACAAATGAATCTCAAACTTTCAGTGATTTAATTTTCAGAGACAAAATCCTCTGTTCAAAAGAACTACATGTTTCTAAAAAATGAGCTCTTGGTCATGATCGTCTCCAGTATTATTGATTCAATCTTCAGTCCAAAAGAAGAGTTCAAATGTGGATTAATCTGCCGCTGAAAATAGTCCCTGACAGACGGTGTGTTTCCTCCTGATGGCTTGATAGAAACTGCAGCGAGCAGCTGTTTGAGGAAAGCTGAAGCTTTTTAAACATGAAACAACGTCTGTCGGGTGTTTTAAAGGTTTACGTCTTCAGCTGAGAGCCACAGACAGGAAGTCAGACGGTGTTAAGAGACGGACGGACATGTTGGTTTGAGTGTGAACGCACAGGAGACAAAGCCCAGAATAACAGCAGATTTCTACACCGGTCACATGACTCCGCTCTCTTCTCTGATCTAAATGTAGAAATGTAAAATATCTCGCAGACACTGATCAGGAGAAGCTGGCTCGGTTTGTTTTTTTGAGGATCTGAACGATCAAATCTTTGTGATTTTTATTTCCAGAAGATCTGAACTCTTTCTGATCACGTTCGCCTACTTCAGCTCAGCCTCAGACCTCCAGTGAAGACGCCGCTCGTCGGTGTGTCTTTGCTTACGAACAGTGAGTGTGTTCAAACACAGTTCAGGTGAAGGTGAAGACGGAGCAGGAGGTTGAAGCAGCAGCCTGAATGTTACCAACGCAGATCCATCCAGAGTCAGAAATGTGATCTGCTAAATCAGAAGTGTGTTGAATCAGAATCATGTCTGCGCTCACAGTGGTCCTCTTGTTCTGGGTCAGTTCACATGAAGGGAGAACAGTGATTTCCCTCAAAGTTTCCTGGAAAGAACTCTGTGGTTTGGTTTTAGGTGGTCAGTCGCTTCTCTTCTCACGAGGTCGCTCAGGCTAAGCGTCACGCAGACGGTGTGTTTTTCTGCTGAAGTGAGGAAGCTGAGGAAGGTGGTTTGTTTCCGTAGCTTTCTTCTCGGTGTGGGGTTGCATCAGTTCTTGGGACGGTACCCACCTGATGACCCTGCAGACCATCAGAGGATGCTAACTCGTGGCTTCTGGTAAGACTAGTGGAGCCAGATGTTCAGTGATGGCGGCTGTACAGCTGAGGGGGCCGGGCCAGGATTCAGACGAAGTTGCCTACAGGAGCCAACAGCAGGCAGCCTCTGTAGTTTGGAAGCTCCGGCACCTTTGGGATGAACTGGACCACCGACTGTGAGCCAGACCCGATCACCAACACCAGTGTTGGACTCAGTGGTGCTCTGGAGTCTGAATGGGATCAAATCCCTGCAGCAGGTTCAACATGTGGAGGAAAGACTGAAGCCAGAAGAGTGCTGGCGGTTATCCTTTCAGGTGTCCGCATACTTTTGGCCATGTCATGTAATTGTGGATGAAGGTCAAGAAGCAGAAAAACAAGCAGAGATAATGAAGTCAGCAGAGCATGAAAGGGTGAGCGAGGTCGACTGATACAGAGAGAGAGAGAGAAGGGTAGTCAGTCTTCGCCTCACTGACCGTCAGCTCTTCCTCCTCAGTTTGAGGTCAGTCTTCTTCACTCACTGCCCTCTGTCACAGGCTGGCCTCAGATCAGCTTCACTGTCTTCATCTCTGAAGCTTCAGCACACCACGCCGTTCCCTCGTCAGCTCGACCAACCGGCTCATTCTGTGTTTTCGCCCTGCAGCAGTTTACAGTCTCTGACGTCGGCTCGGCCTCGTCTTCGTTTCTGGACGAGTCCTTTCTCTCCTGACTGTGAGACGTTCGGTGGTCGAGACTCGTCACAGTTCACTGACTCAGAGTTTCATATCTGATAAGTTCCTGAACTCAGGTTCAAAGGCAGCAACACACTTTCTGAAACCGTCGGAGGGTTTGATGGACCAGAGGCCGTTTCAGCGTGAAACTGGTCCACTTCAGGATGCTGGTCTGACTCTTTCCAGACAGCTTCATCAAAGAGCTTCTGTGCCTTTTGACCACAGGAAGCTGTTGATGAATGGGTGCTGGAGAATGAACATGTTTGTGTTTTCAGTGATTTCATTCATTCATTTCTGCTGCATTCGATGGCAGAGGTTTCGCACTGAAGCCAGCAGATCATGTCTTCACTGTGGACCAGCCTCTGAGGAGCTTCAGCCTGTTTCTAACGTGCGTTCAGACGTCGCAGTCATGAATTTATCAGGACCAGCACTGAGTTTCTGTCCCGCTGTGTGAAAGTTTCATCCCACTTCTTCTTTTCAGACCAGCTGGAAACGGGAGTTTGGTTCCTGGTTTAGCCTCTGACTTCAGTTCTTGACTGAAGGTCCTGGTTTAGTTTCAGGCTCACGTGCTTCTCCAGCTGTTACCTCCACCCTGCTCACGTCTCAGCTGCAGTACATCATTGTGTTTCATGTTGTCTGTGTTTAAATGGAGGCTTTACTCACTCTAACTCCCCACAGAGCCGCCATGACGGGGTCTCTGCAGACCTGTCTCACGCTGTAAACAAGCTGTAATTGGTTGGTGATGCAACCAATGGCTGTCAAATGGGAAGTTTGTAACTATAGCAACCAGACATTATTGAAAAGCCATGGGTTGTGTCAGGTGAAGGTTTGTGTGTCAGAAGACTGAAAGATGAAGATCTGCGGACAGAACGAGACCTGACCCAGTTTGAAATCCACTGTTGGGTCACCTCCTGAAGGACGTTTCCGCCCGCAGTAACACACAGTAACAGGCAGTAACACAGTAACACGCAGTAACACACAGTAACACGCAGAAACACGTAGAAACATGCAGTAACACAGTAACACGCAGTAACACGCAAAAACACGCAGTAACACAGTAACACGCAGTAACACGCAGTAACACGCAGAAACACGCAGTAACACAGTAACACGCAGAAACACAGTAACACGCAGTAACACGCAGAAACACGCAGTAACACAGTAACACACAGTAACACGCAGAAACACGCAGTAACACAGTAACACACAGTAACACGCAGTAACACGCAGAAACACGCAGTAACACGCAGAAACACGCAGTAACACAGTAACACGCAGTAACACAGTAACACACAGTAACACACAGTAGCACGCAGAAACACACAGTAACACGCAGTAACACGCAGAAACACGCAGTAACACAGTAACACAGTAACACACAGTAACACACAGTAACACGCAGTAACACAGTAACACGCAGTAACACGCAGAAACACGCAGTAACACAGTAACATGCAGTAACACAGTAACACGCAGAAACACGCAGTAACACAGTAACATGCAGTAACGCAGTAACACAGTAACACGCAGTAACACAGTAACACAGTAACACGCAGTAACACAGTAACACAGTAACACGCAGTAGCACACACTCTGCAGGCTGAGGCTGGGAACTCAGTGTTTCTGTTTTTTTGTCCACCCTCACAGTCGGCTCTGTGTGTCAGTTGCTGACTCAGCACACTGAGGTATTTATTAATTACAGGGAAGGCGGGGGTCACGACCCCTGTAATTACCAGCTCTAATTGGCTTGCCTGCGGCTTGTCGACCAATCAGCTGCCATCAGGAAATTACTGCCCTGGATAATAGCGTGTGTGTGTGTGTGTGTGTGTGTGTGTGTGTGTGTGTGTGTGTGTTTCATGCGGCCTCTGTGTTGCTTCATTTCCAGCCACACACAGACTGAGACAGTGTGACTCAGATGTTGGATCAGATGTAGCGCCACCGTGTGGTCAGTAGGGAGTCTAAAGGCTCAGCTGATGCTTTATGATGAATTGATGGAAACTCTTCAGTTTAAGCACTGATTTCTGAGCAGTATGAACACTCACACTGTTCAGAACTCGTTACATAGTCTAATGTTTACTGATGTTTTTACTGAGCTCGACTCCAGTTTTGATGCTGCTCCTGTTAGCAGCTCTTGTTAGCAGCGTAGCCGTGTATGTACAGATGGCGGTCACTGGGTCTCTGAGGGACATTCTGCAGTGATAACGAGCGTCTTTCTTTGATTTCTAAGCAGATTTACGTCTGTTTATTTGTGATGGACATCATCGTCTCTGATGTCCATCCTCAGGACGTCGGAGCCCGGTGTTTTCTAAAGAACTTCGCATTGCTGAAAGCGAACCTCTGGCCTCGTGACGATCTCTGTTGTTCTTTCTCAGATCTGTCAGAGAAGAAGAGCGACCTGCGTGTGTGCGACGCCGGGACGTGTCGCTTTGGAGGAACCTGCCGCGAGAACGGCGCCGACATCAAGTGCGTCTGCCAGTTCCACGTGAGTCCGAGTGCCTAACGACCGCTTCCTGTCTGAGGTTTGAGCAGCGACGCAGGCGATTACTGCGACCTGTCAGCGTGGACAGAAGAATGCTATCCTTCACTTCTTCTTCTTGAAGAATGTACTCAGAACACTTCGTGCTGTTTTTGTCATCTTCAGGTGTTTTTAAGTATACTTTAAGTGTACTCAAGTGGTACTCAAGTGGTCCTTGAGTACCACTTGAAGTGTAAATAGCTGCTAAATGGGCAAAACTTTTCCAGACTTTAAGTGTGCTGAAGTACACAAGTGAAAATCACCGGCAGTACAATTGTATTATATCACCAAATATGGAAATATACTATAATATACTTCAAATTAAGTTAAAGTACACTTTAATTAAGCGTACTAATAGTGTTTGACAAAGGACTTGAAAATAAGTAAAGCGTTCAAAAGTAGACTTTATTACTGTTAAAACTGTTTATATTTTAGTACTTTTTCAAAGTACAGTTAAGTACTATTTATAATACACTTTCAGAAGTACCATGGTAACGGTTCACGTACGTCACGTAGAGGTGGCGGGCGGCTCGAGGTCGTTTCGTACAGACGATGGTTTTTACCGTCTCTCTTTAATTATTGTCTCACTGTGTCTCTCAGTGCCATAAGAAGTACGTCCCTGTCTGCGGGTCCAACGGAGACACGTACCAGAACGAGTGTTTCCTGAGACGAGCCGCCTGCAAGAAGCAGAGAGCCATCACCATCCTGTCCGATGGACCCTGTTACCACGGTAACACAGAGACGCACACATGTCCACATGTCCACACATCCACACGGTGGACACTTTACACCGGTCTCAGTGTTTTTGACATGTAAACTTACCCAGAATGCCTTTCAGCCAGTTTACGAGGTTCGTGTAAATTGTCATCTGACTGAAATCCTCCCTCACGGAGGTTTGAGCGTTCGCTTTGTGTCCATTCTCTGTTTGACCAATGAGAGCTGCTTCCTGTCAGCTGATCACATCCTAACGTCTCTGTGTCTCTCCGTCAGATGCTGGTTCAGGATCAGGTGATGGAGGTAAACAAAGCTACAACATACTGACCACTAATAAGAATGATGATGATGATGATGATGGTGATGATGATGATGATGGCCATGCTGTCCTGGTGTTCTGATGTGCAGATGACGAAGGCTCCGGTCGCGGAAAAAAGGCTTCGAAATGTGGAAACTGCAAGTTTGGAGCCGAGTGTGACGAAGACTCTGAAGATATGCTGTTAGTACACACACTCTCACACACACACACACACACACACACACACACACACACACACACATATATATATATATAAGGAGTAAAAAATGTACCCTTCAAAATAAAAGTCTAATTCACATCAGATTTGCACATGATGATGATGACATCATGATGTCACTACGACACGAAGAAGATGATCCTGATGTCAGAGTGTTAACTGTGTGTGTGTGTGTGTGTGTGTGTGTGTCCAGCTGCATGTGTAACATCGTGTGTAACGGCCATAACGACAACCCGGTGTGCGGCAGTGACGGCGTCACCTACGACACGCCGTGTCACGTGCGGGAGGCGTCCTGCCTCAAACAGCTGAAGATCGACATCAAGCATGTGGGCCGTTGTCAAGGTAACCAGGACACAAATCAGCTGATTGATTAACTGAAAAATCAACGTCAAACTCTGAGGACAGAGAGGAGGATGAGGAAGGAAAAGAGAGAAGCAGAGGAGAAAAATGAGTAGTGAGGAAGAGTTAAAGGAGCAAGGAGAGAAGGAGATGACAAGAAAAGGAAAGAGGAGGAAGGAGAGAAGGAGATGACAAGAAAAGAAAGAGGAGGAAGGAGAGAAGGAGATGACAAGAAAAGGAAAGAGGAGGAAGGAGAGAAGGAGATGACAAGAAAAGGAAAGAGGAGGAAGGAGAGATGGAGATTACAGAAAAAAGAGGAGAAATGAATGAAAACAGCAGAGGAGATGAGATGGAGAGAGGACAAGAGGAGAGCTGGAGGAAGAAATGAGGGATGGAGGAACGATGAAGAAAGGAACAGAAAGGAGAGGAGGACAGATGGAGGAGGACAGGGAAAAGGAAAAGACAAGGAGTTGAGGAAAGACCAGAAAAGGAAGGAAATAAAAAAGACTAGGGAAGAAAGACTGGAGGAAAGGAGAAACCTGAAAGGAAAAAAGGAGGAGGAGAGATAAGAAATGAGGAGATGAGGAAGAAGGAAAAGAAGGAGTCAAAGAACAACAGAGAAGAGAGGAGAAGGAGGCGACAGAGGATAGAAAGGAGACGCTGCTGCTCATTTATATTGAATGATGACCTGACCCCAATACACACACACACACACACACACACACACACACACACACACACACGGCTGACTGGTCACATTTAACCTTCTCTTCATTTTTTATACTCCTCTTCTTCTTTATTCTTCTTATCCTGCCTCCTCCTCCTCCTCCGCCTCCTCCTCCTCCTCTTCTTCGTTGGTGCTGGTCGGTTCTTCTTCTCTTCCTGACCACACTCGCCCCTCTGATCTCAGTCTGTCGTGGTTAATCGCTCAGCGGTGGGTTCATGAACGCCTCACAGAGCTGGATGTGTTTCAGCTGAGGGATGGACAGCAGTCCTTCCTTCAGACGATGCGTTCAGGTGCAACACCGTTTGGTACTCCAGAAAAGCTCCTCATGGTTTCTAGGTTTGGTCGGTTTGAGCAACCGTAAACGACCTGAAACGTCGCCATTTTGAGTGTGTGTTAGTGAGCTTCCTGTGCAGAAAATCACTTCCTGCCCTCCATCTGCAGTCCGCGCCACAACGAAAGCTTTTCTGGCTCGTCACGTCACATTGATTGAGAGTTTAGTCTCCCTGTCGGATGATGAAGGATGAAGGACAGTTTGTCCTGGAGGTGGCGCTGCTGAGAGTGTCATGAGGTCATTCACATCAAAAGGTTTCATCCTGTGGCAGCTCTAATTGGTCGGTTCATTTCCTGGTGTGTGTTTTCGTGTCTCATCGTGTCTCCGTTGCTGAGTCCTCAAAAACAAAGAACAGATAAAACGATATTTTTGAAATAAACAAGCATTTTCTTCTTCTGTGGTTTCAGATAAAAGCAGGAAGGACGACAGCATCAGGACCAAACCGGACATCTATGGTGAGACTACATCCTCCAGTCTGTCTGCAGCCCTACAGTGTGTCTCTAAGAGCCAATCAGAAACCAGAGTTTTCTTCTTCTCTCAGCTGTGTCCAAGCCCGGTGATGGGGAGGGGTTTGTGGACAGCCCCGCCCCCTGTCCCGAAGACTACGCCCAGTTCTGTGAACATGGCCAATGTGAGATGAGACACAACCTGCCCACCTGCAGGTAGGTACCCCCGTCTGTCCACAGCATACAGCAGCCAATCAGAGCAGAGAATAACTCAGACGCAGGATGGCGTGCAGATGTAACTGTTATGGAGGACATCCACCTGAACGTGTGTGTGTGTGTGTGTGTGTGTGTGTGTGTGTGTGTGTGTGTGTGTGTGTGTCTCAGGTGTGAGGCGGCGTACGGCGGTCCTCAGTGCGATCAGCTCCTGGACTTTAACATCCTGTACGTGGTGCCCAGCGGTCAGAAGCTGCACTACGTCCTCATCGCCGCCATCATCGGAGCCGTTCAGATCGCCGTCATCGTCGCCGTGGTCATGTGCTTCACCAGGTACTCGCACCACCACTGCTGCTACTATTACATATACGTCTACTACTGCTGTCAGTACTACTACTACTACTATTAGTACTACTGCTACTATCAGTACTACCACTGCTACTACTGTTAGTACTGATACTACTGTTGTTAGCACTACTTCTACTACTACCACTACTATTAGAACTACCACAACTATTACCACTACTACTATTAGTACTACTACAACTACAAGTGCTACTGCTGCTCACAGATGAACTGGTGCTGTTAATCCAGATTGGTCCACAAACCCAAACCTGAACCAGACCAGTCAGCCACGTGTAGTAATACTGCTGGTTGGCTGCTATAATATCTGTTAATACTACTACCACTGCTAAAAAGTACTGCTGCTACTACTGCTACAGTACTATTACTGCTCCTTTTATTAGCAGTACCAGTATTAACTCTAAAGACAAAAGGGAGTACTAAAACTACTGTAAGTGATATTAATACTACACAACTGCCACTGTGTGTTATCACTGCTGCAGTAAACACACACACACACACACACACACACACACACACACACACACACAGCGTGTCGTTGACGTGCACTTCCTGTCGTCTCCTGCAGGAGGTGCAATAAGACGAAGCGTGGGCGGAGGCAGAAGCAGCACCTGGGTCACTTCCCGTCAGGAACGTCGTCCAGGATGATGTAGCTGCTGCTCTTTTCTCTCTCGTGTTTTTAAGAAACAGAAATCTTTCGTACCACAGACTGACTGCATTTTTGATAGCTCGACTTTTTGGTGCCTCTTTTTTTCCCTTTTTTAAGATCATTTTTGAAGTTCTTCAGGGGCCTTATTTCTCCTCCAGGGCTGCTTTAGTTCTTCTGTCCGTCTGCAGATGGTTTCCTGTTTTCTGGCAGGCGGAGCAGAGACGTCCGTTGGGTCTGCGTCTGTCCCGATGCCGCCGTCCTCTCAGACTCTGAAACACTGTGGACCCTCCGGCAGGAAACGTTATTTATCTGATTGTATCTTCACTTTGGACCGTCCACATGCAAACTGGAAACCCACAGATTGTCTCTTTGTGTTTTGGCCCTGTGAGACGCAGATCGATGCTGTTTTCGTGCTTTTGTTTTGAAGGAACATTGAGATGTTTAGCTCTGTTTATGCGGTATGAAGTCATTAGCATTGAGCTCTGAGATGAAACCGCGGCTCGATGCTTCGTGTGGACTTTAAATCCCACTGAATTTGCAGCGCTGACATGTTTGACGTCCAGCTGAATTTTTTCAGGATTCACTTAAACTAAATTCATTTGGATCAAATTGTGACGTTAAAAAAAGTGGGAGAGGAAGAAGTCACAGACGTTTTTAGCCAAACTGTAGATTCTGGAAACGAGTGAGACGCAAACTGAAACCACATAAATTCAGGAAGTGGATTTGAAGGTAAAATGTCTTAAATTCATAAATTCACACTTCAACATAAAGTATTTAGTTGTGATTAAATGAGGTATTCAGGTGTTTATGAGATTGATGTTATTATTATTATTATTATTGTCATTGTTTTCCCATGATTCACCTTCACAATGAAGCATCAAACCACAGTTTTGGTTGATTTTTCTGTGTTCTGATAACTTTTGACAGCGTTCACATGCTGAAGACCACGAGGACTCTGGTGTGATCTGGTCTTGTTTTGTGCTCATGTTTGGTTTTCTTCTGTTCTCTTTCTGTTATACTCGCAGTCGTCCTCCAGGGGGCGCTCTGTCCCCGGACTGCAGGGTTTTCAGGGACCACTGCGGCCCTCTCGAGTTTTGTTGTCGGACGGTTTGTTTCTGTTTTGCTGCGTCTCACAGGGTCAAAAATAACTCTCCATGGAGCTCAGATGAACTTTATTTTACTTCTTTTTGTATTTGTTACGATGAGACGCACCTGAAAACCAAAATGCTGTTTTTTCTACTGTTTAAAAGGTGAAAAGGTACAAGCTGACATGTACAGGTTGTTCTTAGAATTATTTTATTGCCTAATTTTCAGACGACGCCATTCCGGAAATGGATTCCAATGTTTGTGTGCTTCGACAAGCTGATGATAATTTAAGTGTTTCTGTTTTTTTGGTCGAGTTTCTTCTTTTTTTTCTATAATTTGTAACAATGGTACGAAGTGTCCGTGTTGGTCGTTTAATTGTGGTAGAAGGAGTAGACCCAATAAGCTGGAGGTTCCCTCAAGTATCGCTGCTCTGAGGTCAGATTCGACTCTTTGCGGCGGGGGTGAAGCTGTGGTCTGAGGGAATCCAGCCTGATTTTACTGTAGATGTTGCATGAACCAGTGAAGCTGTTGTTTAGACTGTGCTGTAGTGGAACTAGAATTAAATTATGACGTTTGAAACCTGCGTGTCGTGGCTTTCACCTGCTCGCTCACCTGACGGCAGATTTGGCCAGATGGTGTTTAAAGAGTCAAAACTGTGAAACTTGACGCTGAAGCACGCGATGAGATGGAAGCCATGTGATTAGAATGAATCACAGATCCTGATTCGGCGCTCCATCAGATCTCTGCATCAGATAGCTGAATCCATGGTTTTGTGTCCAGGTGACCGATGAGGACGGCAATGTTTGAAATTGGTCCAATGTCGGTTCCTGATGGGCGAATCTTATTGTTTGTTGTTCTAAGGCTCTGACAGCTTTATGGAAATGATCCTACAGAGACAAACCTCTTTGATAAACAGGAAGATCTTTTTTGTCCACCAGAAACAGCCAGACTCCTTTTACAGAAACACCTTCCACAAACAGCCCATTTTAATGTCCCCTGGAGTCTGCGAGTCGTTGACGACATGAGCAGAAAAGTTGATCATAGTTAAAAAAAAAAACGTATTATTTATCTCTGAAATGATCAAAGAGAGACGTGGTGGGTGAGAGCAGAATAAAGCCTACCTCAGACACCTGGTGGCAGGTATGCATCACCTGGGGATGGAGGCGCAGCTGAGAGTTGAAGCTGTGATTGGATGCAGTTCCTCATATGACCACCAGGTGCTGCTCCAGGGAAGCTCCAACTGTAACACCTTCATTCAGCGCTCTGGGTAGAACCTCCCTTTTCTGATATGAATCTGAATCATTTAGAAAACTTTTTAACTGAAAGGGAAGAATGTTTCAGCCAATCACAGTCATCTCTACCTGGGTGTCCCCCCATTGCTGAAATGAGGGTTTTCTGGCCTCAGAAACTTTACATATGAAATCACAGTGACCCCTGCAGTCAAATCAGACGTCCTCCCCTGTGATTCACTGAGTGCAGGCATATTAACAGTCCAGCCTGAAGACTCCACCCACCCTGAACGTGCTGCTGGTGGTGTCGAAGCATCGCTGTCTTCTACAGGGAGCAGCAGTTAAATATAGCGGTGACGGCAGGATAATTATAGGCAGCAGCTGGTGGAGGCTTTGTCCCGGCGGGGAGTCCCCTTCTCTCTCCAGTCCATCCCTCCTTTCTCACCTCGCCTCTTCCCTCTTGTATGTTTTGATCATCGCTTGGCCGCCTCCAGGGTTTTGGAAGTTTTTTGAACTTTAAAGGACACTCTGGCTACAGCTCTCGTATGATGATGATGACAAGTTTGCTGCTCGGAGCAAAAGCAGTGGAGCTGTCAGCTGAAAGGTGTCCAGACGGATCTGTGATGAAACCTTCAGACCTTCAGACCAGCACACAAACCTTTTCCAAGCATCATTTTCCACGTCTCCAAACACAAAACAAGACCTGATGTTCAGAAATGTCCTCTGGGACGAATCACTTTTGCAGAAAAACCTAAAAGTGGACAGCAGTAACCTGTTGTTCTGATCTTTAATGACCTCAGCAAGTCAGGTTTAAGGCCTCAGCATCTCCTACAGCACAGCGTCCTCTTTGCTAAGACCAGAGGGAAGACTGCCCCCTACTTGCCAACCAACACCACGTCCAACAGTTTTCCCACAGGTCTCCCATCCAAGTACAAGCAAGTACTGCTCACCTTCACGTCTTAAATGGCTCAAAGGGAGCTGTGAGAAGTCTGACAAACGTCCTCGAGTGATGTCACTTGAGTCAGTGTCGGCTGAAGACTACAGGTTTGAAACTGAATCACATCTGTTGGTGTGGAGTTAGAAAGAAGACCAGACCTGGTCTGGACCTCTGAAGCTGCTATAGGCCACATTAGCCACTTCTAGCATAACACACCTGAATCTCTGACCGAACTGTAGGCAGATGAGTTGCATTGTGGGTAATGTAGCACGATGAGTGGAATGAAAAGACGACAGATCTGGTTCAGTTGCATCAATTTTGCTCCTTTTCTCCTCGGCCGTCATGTGACTCCAGTTGTTTCTCTTATTTTACTCCAGATCCACGATTTTTCCTCCTGTTGCCACATCTTCAACACAAAAGCAGCTTTCTTTTTTCTAAAGCTGAAACATTTTCATGTCTGTTTGCGTTCACTCACTTTACTTTATGAGGACGGTATGTAAATTAGCACACAACTGATTAGATATTGAAGTGTGAAATGAGCTGATTTCAGGTGTGTTTGCTTTGACTGAAAGCCCGTCACAGTGAGGTGTGTTGGTTGCACTTGCTCCTCCCACTTCAGCACCTTCCAGGCTCCACCTCATTTGCCCAATTTCGGTTCATCCAGCTTCAGTAACCAACAAAGATGGCAGTGACGCGAGTATTAGCATGAGGAATTCGTTTAGGAAACCGAGCTGTTCCTGTGGTGGCCTGGGGATGCCAAAAAAGTCTAAACCTGGACGGAGGGATTAAGACAGAACAAGTGAAAAGGCGATGGTTGATAGATGGATGATGGAGGGATAGATGGGAGGGGGTTTCCATTCCTTTTAATACACTCATATCCCAAAGCGGTGCAGGGAGTCACTTTACCCTCGCAGTATTTTTAGCAGCAGAGAACACAGAGAGGAGCCGGGATCCATGTCACTCTTTATCCATCTCACTCATTGACGCAGACATTCCTGTCATATCCATTTTCATGTTTAAATTCTCTGATTGATGGGATGTTCCATGTTTCTCAAGGCCTTCAGAAGTCAAACATGTCAAACTTAATCCCAAATCAGAATAAGATAAAGTTGGAATTAGATTTTTTCCACACAGTGTTTTTATTTTCCAGTCCGTCACGACGGCATTGACTGTCAAACACTGATTAGACATTGTTAAAACTCAGTGATCCTCTCCTTCTCTGTTTTACTGTCACTCTTTTTAGTCTCACCACTCCCCCCTCCATCCCTCCCTCCTCTTACCTCCTGTCACCCCTCCCTCCCCCTCCCAGCAGGGTGGAGTCTATCAGTTGATCTAACCAGTTTCAGGGTTAACCTCCAGTTTCAGAGGGGTGATCCGGTACTCCTGTTCTCCTCCTTTCTCTCCTTCTCTTTCCAGTGGAGCATTGCACTCCTCCCTTCTTAAACTCCGTCTCTCTCTTTGGATCCTCCAATGCCTCAACGCTCGTTCTTGTCTTTTTTGTGGCTTTGATTTTCACTTTCTCCTCCAAAAATCCAAGATTTTGCTGTTAATTGCAGCAGATCTTGCTGCTGGAGCTCATCCCTCCTCTTCGTCCACCTGCTCTTCCTCACCCCTTCATCCCTTTTTCTTTTGGATCACTGGGCTCTGACAGCTGATCAACCAGACAACCAGCAGACAATTCAGAAGCAGGTGAACCAACAAGCAAGGATGACAGACAAACCGGGCATGCCGACGGGTGGCGGAGATGATGCGGGAAGCATTATGGCGTTGCTAGAGCGCGTGGCGGGCCTCATGGACAGCGTCCAGACCACGCAGCAGCGCATGGAGGAGCGTCAGCTGGAGCTGGAGAACACAGTGAAGACCATTCAGGGTGACATCGTCAAGCTGACCAGCGACCACGCCACCACCAGTTCCACCGTCGACCGTCTGCTGGAGAAGACGCGCAAGGTCAGCCGCCACATCAAGGACGTCAGGGTGCGTGTGGAGAACCAGAACATCAGGGTGAAGAAGGTGGAGGCCACCCAGGGTGATCTCCTGGCCAAGAACAAGTTCAGGGTGGTCATTTATCAGGTAAGACTCACAGATTTTTGGTCTTTTACCACCAACGTCGGAAATGGACCAACTGCTTCTTGGGACTCGACTGCTAGAATAATTCCTCTTGAATCAGTTGGGTGTTGACTCTCTTCTAGAAATGATGTAGAGCATCAGGCTGTGTACAGCTGCATGTATAAATACACTGTAAAACATACTTCTAATGCTCTTAGGATTTCTAGTCAGGAATCAAAGACGGAAAGCTTTTTAACCCAATCTGAAACTGATTCCATTAAAAACCTACCTGAACACAACATGCTGAAATTAATTATCAAAATGAAAACCACCAAAAACATAGCGAACCTACCTGACCAGATTACACTGAACATAAGTTGTACTCAACCGAAGTCACGGCCCTGGATGGGTCTCTCTTACAAAGGACAACATCAGCATCATAACTCTAATTCTAATGATCAGTTCCTGGTATGGGCACTTCAACAGTAAACAATCTGAACTGTGTGACTAAAGAAATCAAAGGGGCCAGTTGGTGTTTGACAGATGATGACTGTAAAGGCGGGTGTAGCTGGTTTATAGAGCTGGACAAGATCTAAAATAGCCGTCAGCTTACACACGAGAACTTTTACTATTCAGGTACAATTGTTCTGAGAACATTTCTCTTTGACCCAACAGATTCGTAATCATTTTGAATGACTAAATGGGATTTTGCTGCATGATGCCTCCAAAGGCCTTAACAAAGCAAACATCAATACAGCAAATCAGTTCCATTTGTCCAGAGACATGAAGAAATTTTCTGTATGATGTTGCCGAACGCTGCTGTGAGTCCATTTCTATGCAGTTAAGATCCAGACCTTCCCGGGACCATTGATATTAAAACCAAATGAGATCTGCAGAGTACAGATCTTTACTTTAACTCCAGCATGAAGTGACTGTTGTGAGCCTTAAGATGACACTGAGCAGCGCTTTACGGTCTCTGTTGATTACATCCACGAGTTCTTTTAACATTAATGAACTGCATTAGCTCACAAACGTCTCAGTTTGTTCTTGGGGTTGAAATAGCAACAAGCACACACACCAGGCTTCATTTTACTTCTTTGGCCTTCACTGTTAGCAGCTGCCAGCGCGATGGTGACCTCGTTATTTTAGCCCTGGATAAACGTCAGTATGCTGAAAGGTTACGCCACAGATCTGGAGCTCATAGAGAGGGCTTTCACTTAGAAATAACCATTTGTGAAGGATTATTTCTCAGTGATAGTTCAGAATACTAAATCATCTGATCCCAACAAGGTGCAGCTGAAGACTGAGTGATGGTTTCACTGCGTAAATCTGAGTCCTACGACAACTCAAGCTTTCCTTGCCTTCTATTTCTCTTTGATTTTTGCATCCTGGAACTGTTGCAAGGTTTTTACCTCTCATTCTTCAGCTGGGTTTGGAATTAGTTCTGGCTAAGCAATCTGATGCCATTGAACTTTGCTGACATTTGCAAAATTTGACTCTTAAGAAGCTGAATACAATGAACTGTCAGGTGTGTGCATGCTAACTGCACACATCTTATGATATCATTTGAATGCTAACATGCTTAATATCAGACTGTTAACATCAAGAGTTACAATACATGAAAATGCAAGATAGCATGTTAACTAGCTTATTAAGAGTGCTCTGTGGGGTGTGGTTCAGTTACTGTAATCTGGACTCTGCGCAGTGTCAGGTTGCCGGGCGGTCAGTGAGGTCACATGATCAAACCTCAGAGAGACCCTGTGATTGGCTGGCTGCAGCTGTAGAATGCCAGGCTGCATTGTGCACACTAGTGCTGTTCACGTCACGTGGGATTAAAGTTAGAAACGAGAAAGATTCCAATGTTTATCTCTGGTGTGCGTTCACATCATGGGTTAACTCAAAATGGTTTTACAATGGCCGACGGTTTTTTAATTCTTCATCTTAATATAATATCTGCACAGGCTAACTGCAGCGTGGTTAAGATTAGGGAAAGATCATCGTGCTTATGGTTAATTAAAAGGCAGACGTTGACTGCAGGTCTGTGAAAGAACACAAAGCTTGATCTCCTGCATGAAAGTCAGAGCACCACAGCTTTACTTTCCCTTCTCTACATGCTGTGAGAAACACACGAACTCCTGCACTGGCAATGAAAGTTAGCACCGGATGTAAACCGCGACCAGCAGAATCATCCAATGTGGACGCAATGCTGAGGACACTGGATAGTCTTGTTGGTTCTCAGAGAGCAAGAAGCAAACTGTAAACTGTTACTGATCTGGATATGAATGTTTGATTAATACAGCAAACAAAGTCAATGTGGACGCTATCGTCTGATGACAAGCACTGGCAGCATTAGCATTGTTCCTACTCTAATGCAGCACTGGGAAATGAAACCAAACACAGACACGCTTCTTGGCTTGAAGTGACAGGAAATCTTCATGGAGCGTGTTCTGAAAAAGCATTTTATATAACAGCTCGTTCTGCCCTTCAAAAATGTGCAAATCTGCCATGAAATAAAGATTTTCATGAAATGAAGAAGTCATCTTACAAACGGCTGTTTCTTATCCCTCTGATGAAACAACTTAACGTGTGTGTGCAGTTAGCAGAGCTGCTACGTGGTTTCTCTACTGTAAGTGACTGTGCCAGCTGAGTGCTGACGGACCAGGTTATTCTGAGTCTGAACCTCCACCATCTCCTAATATAGTTGTCTGCTCTCTCACCCTTCCTCTCTGTCTGGATTAGCTAACGACGATCTTCTGGACCAGAGTTATAAATCATTTTGGTAGCTGCTAACAGGCTGTGCTCGCTCTTTGATTTATTCTGAGAGATTTTAGTTACACTGATGGAGGAAATCCTCTCCGTCAGCCAGAGCAGAAGCTGTGGAAGTTCAGCACATTACTGTTATGTCATGGGGTGAGATGGGATCATGACCTTTGACCTTCCCTCTATTCACTCCTCCCTGGCCACAGTTTAACAGAGTAGAATCTTAACTTCTGTGTTGTATTTTGTTGTGTGATGTTCCCTCATTATGTTGGATTAACTGTGTATGAGCTGCTGTTCAGGCTTGTTGCTCAATATTTCTGATAACTTTGTAGTTCCGTGAACGAAATCAACAGCAAAACTCAAGTAATGGATGAACTTTTTGAATCCGATGGGCTTGCTGACCCATTGTATTTTGATAACAGGCAACAGATATGAGTTTTGAAATAGTAAAGGACAAAAGCTGCCATCAAAGGTAGACAGTCAGATAAATAATAATCTCATGTTTGTGTGTTAAAGGTACAATATGTGTCTGACAATAAAGTATTCTTACACAGTATTTCTTACATTGAAAAATACAAGTGTACACACCCACAATTCAAAAGACAAGGTAAATTGCCAATTAACTCATCGTAAAACACAATTGATCCAAGCTCAACAGAAACAAAATAAAACTCACCAAAACAGTCTTGTCTTTCCGGTTCACGGTTTTCCCGTCTCAGCCTGCCGTGCCGTCATCGTCCCTGGTATCAGAGTCCTGGTCGGAGCCACTGTAAATCACCTCAGACCTGTTTTTCCTGTTGTCAAACTGCCTCCTTCAGTCCTGATCCGGTCATGTTCACTGGGAAACTGCTGAACCCGGTTCTGTTGTCCAAGATGTAAACACCAACAATCCCCCGGTGCCCCAAACTCCAGCTAAAGGTACAATGTGTAACAATGGGCCACCTGTCAAAGGTCACTCCAAACAAGCACATCACCAGAGTAACGACTAGCTGTTGCACAGCTAACTGAGCTAACTAGCTAACGGTTACAGCAGAAGATAGCTACAGCCAGGAGTAGAGTGTGAGCAGCAGTTCGTGGACATGCTGGTGATGTGCTGCCTCCTATGTGTTTGGAGTGACCTTCGCCAGGTGGCCAGTTGTTACACATTGTACCTTTAGCAGGAGTCAGGGTGTGGTTAGCCTAGCTTTGCATAAAGACCAAAAAGGAAGGGAGACAGCTAACCTGGCTCTGTCCAAAGTTCTAACATACATCTATCATCGCCTCTAATGCTTACTGAGTTAAACCGTTAAACCTGTGAATACAGACTGAACAAACAAAATCCAAATGTTTTAACTGGTGGTTTATTTCTGAACTCTGCTTCCTTCTAGTTTGTTAGCAGACTCTGCTACATGCTCCTGCTCCTACTGTGTAGTTCAGTTATGCCTGTTATGCATTCTGTCAAAGCCTTGGAAATGTCAGCCTCTCTATCAGGTGTCATATAGTGCCTATGATGCATGTAATCAAAGATCCTGATGATCCTATTAGCTTGTTGCACACTAGTTTGCTAACAAGCATGAAGGTTCATTTAGCTCGATCATCCAAGTCTGATTCAAAAACATCAAATTCCTCAGATGACAGAACCAAAAATTAATGCAAACAGCTTTCTTACTTTTTTGTACTTGGTCTCTCCCTTCCCAGCTCAAGTGTTGTCCAAACTGGTGGCTGGGGGCCTTCAGGGGTTCTTGAGGAAGTTGAAAGCAGTCTGCAGTAGATTTAGCCCCGCAAAGTCAGCTTTGTACATCTGTCAAGGTCACATTTCCCTCGAGAAACAGACACAGAAAAACGCCATTTTTAAACTGCTGAACATGATTTAAACTGGACGTCTCTAATCTGCTAAACTGTACTCACAGATTCTGGTGATAGTTTTAGGACCAGAAACACCAAATGCACAGCACCCTGTGATTGGCTTTCAAACGGCCTTTCATTGCTTTTTACTCGGCTTCTACAAGTTTTTATGTAATTCTGTGTTTACTTGTGGAACTCATCATGAATGGGTTTGACTGTCTGATGGTGAATCATTGTCAGCCTTCCCAAAGGGAATTACGTCTGCAGGGATCTGGGTCAGTCTGCAGCTTCTGCCTGAACATTTTTGCTCCATTTCATGTTCAGTGTAACCTGATCTCTCAGTTAGAGTCTGATGCATGCCATGACGTGGCCTGAGGCTGAAAGTGATCCCACATTGCTCCATACGCTGCTGCTTGTCGATATGTTTAGCTTCCTGCAGCCAAGCACTGAGCTTCAGAAACAGGTGCTGCAGTTTATTTATGGAGGCAGGATCAAGGCCTGCACGCTAACAGCGAAAGTCCACATGACACACTTGAACCAGAGACAAATTTAAAGCCAGCATCAACTATCAAACTTTGCCCATTTCAATAAGAAGAAAAACAAAAGTTAAGTTATACATATACATGTCTTTGCTGGTTTATCAGCAATGTAATTATGACACTCTCCCAGGTCACAACCTGTTCTTTGTTCTCCTCCCTCAGGGTGACCAAGAGGTGAAGGCCATCACACCAGGAAATGAGCCAGCAGAACCCAGCAGCAGCACCGGTGCCAGAGCTGAGGTGGAACCGGACAAGTTTGAGCTCCCTCCAGAGTCGGACGAAGAGTACATGGTGGTGGAGGAGGCAGACTCCTCGGCAGCCGGCCGCATGAAGAAGACTGGGCTGACGCGCATCGAGAGCTTCAAAGCAACCTTCTCCAAGGAAAACATGAGCAAGACCCGCGAGAACCTGGGCACAAAGGTCAACAAGTTGAGCGAGCGCATCGTGACGGCCGACAGGCGCGAGAAGATCCGCCAGTCTGGCGAGAGGCTGAAGCAGTCAGGCGAGAGGCTGAAGGAGACCATCACCAAAAGTGTTCCCGCCAAGCTCAACCTGAAGAAGGAGAGGACTGTGGCGGAGGGCCAGGAAGGAGCCGAGGGCACCACGGAGGGAGCGGTTCCCGTCCCTCCTCCCAAAGGCCGCAAGGGCACCCCAGATGCTGCCAAGGCGGCTGGCGCCGAGGGCAAAGCACAGGAGTCTGAGGTGCCGATGTACGACATGAAGCAGCTATCGTAAACCACCAGACAGTAACAAGATCTGGGCCGTTTTCTTTTGGACCACTGAGGCCACAAGGAGGGAGTGAAAGAGAAGGTTTTAAGGTCGCTGCTCCAAAGCAGAGCTGCAAGAGCGCAAATACTGAAGATTAATGTTTGTTCAAACGTTGGAAGGAAGGAAGGAAGAGAGCAGAGAACAGGCCGGTCGAAGATCCAATCTGACTGAACATCAAGACAACAACCACACAGATTCCTGACATCACTGAGGACATTTCATCCGCAGTTATGTCTGTTCTGGACATTTATCATCCAATCAGCAAATATTTATAGAATTCATTTGTTTTGTGTTCAATGTACACTGACTTTGGGAAAATAAATGAACAAAGTGTAGAGTTGACAAACGTTTCCCGTCATCACACCACTGCTGCTCACCTGTTTTTGCATGTTGATGAGATTGAAATGTTGGATGATGAAGCTGTAACAGGGTTCAGGAACGTGATAAAGAAGTGTTGAAGAGTTTTGAACTCATTATAGGTGAAATAATTAAAGTTAAAAGGCTAAAAACTGTGTCACTGAGGGTCGACTTCAACAAACTTGACTTCACAGTAAACAAAGAACAAATTTCTGTTTGCCGCCAACAATCAAGAGGCTCCTCTGTGTTCCTGTAGAGGTCTTCACGAGTCCAAATGTCTGCATCTGTATAATGTTTACTGACACACAGACCCGAGACCCACAGCAAAACACCGGGACCCTTTACCGGACCCAGTTCTGTACAGAGAATCACTTGGATCTGTCCCAATTCAAGTCCCGGGTGGAGTCCTGGTCACCAGGAGCAGGGAGCACTGCCAAGTCCTCTGGTTTGTGTGAAGTGGAGATGGATGAACCACTTGACTGTTCTACCAGATCAGAACAGACTGACCGAGAGTAAGACCTGAAAATCTGTTTGATTGAATACAGTAAATCACTGAGTAGTTAACGAGCTGAGGACCTAAATAAAACGACTGCAATATTTCAGAAATTCTGCTCCATCGTTACATAAGTAAAATACCTCTAAGACAGGGTCATGGTTAACAAGCCTTTAATTATTGATTGATTGATAAATATCTGAATAATTGATTAACTAGTATTGAAGATGTGTATTGTACAAAGCTTTAGTGTGATAGTGTTACACATGTTTGAGATGATAGAAGAGTGTTCAGCTCCAGAATTAATTCGCCATCGACTGGTGAAAATATTCCACTCTGACTCTAAAATACAGACCAGAAAGATCAGAAATCCTGATTATTTTTGAGGGAAATTCACTTTGTGTAAACAGAGGAGTTTTACTTTGGAGGAGGGGTCTCAAACGTCCGACTGGGATGATTTCACAAAGATCCTCCACATCTTTGAATTGATTGTTAATGTTCCCCAATCAAAGCTGTTGTGGTTTAATTATGAACATGAACACCTGACTGTGACCCACAGCACAGTTTTCTTATGAGGTTTTCACCTGACGGCAGTGATGTGACAGCACTGCTGCTGATCTTTACTCTGTAAGCAAACCTTGTAACTTCAGTCGACTTTCATTTTTACAGTATGTTTGGTGTTTTTAGCGTTTCAGCGCGTGACTGCATGGCCGAAGCTCGTCAGAGATGTTTGTGTTTGACTTTCATGTTGAGAAAATAAAAGTTCCCATGAATCATTTCTCTAACCAAAGTCACGTCTGCGCCTCAATAATTATGGTGAAACCAGGATTTCACGTTTCTTCAGTGTTTTCAGAGAATCTGTTTCACCTACCTGTAAAAAACTGATGAAGAGTAGGAGCTTCCTCACTGGATTCTTCTGATGAATCAAAACACACAGAGGTTACTTTCATAAATGAGCTATCTATCATATTAATACAGCAAACTTCTACTTCACTATATACTACTACTAAACTTGTACTATGTATTTAACACATGAATATTAATATCTATATTCATGAAATCTAATATTTTGCCATCTATATGAATATTTAAAGTATTTCTACCCATATTTTGGCTATATATCTTTATATTGGCACCATTTACTATATTAATCACTTCAAACCGTGTAATAAAATCCTTGATTTAAGATGGCGGAGCTATAATCAACCCACTGAAGAGGTAGATCGGCGCGTTCGAAGCGTCAGTCATCTTCAAAGTCGGCTGTGATTGGCTCAATCCTCACATGTGCGAAGAGAAGGAGGACCTCCGTTTAACTCAGACTGTTATTGGCTTCTCCGGTTGCTGAGCTCTATGTGTCAAGTCATGATTGGTCAGTTGAAAGCTGAGACTCCAGAGTGACTTCAGACAAGATGGCGTCATCGTCATCGCCTGCTGATCTGAAGAAAATGTCCTTCTGTGGATTATTTTCATGTGTTGGACTGAATATTTTACTTTTTCTGGACCTTTGTGTTATCGATCTGTGGATCGGTGAAGGTTTGAATTCATTAGTTTATCAGCAAACCATCATCATCCTCACTGAAAGTCTGTGCTGCAACCGAGACTTCGAGGGAATAAAGAGAAAGTCAAATGACTCAAACGACACGGGAGAAGAAGGTCAGAGTGTCGTAGAACCGTGTTCTCGTTCCATGCTCCAGACCCTGAGGTGAGTTTCACCTGTTCCTCACGCTGTGGGGACTCGGGTCAGCTCAGGTCGCCATGATGTGACTCATTAAACTTTAGGGTGCAGACTCGGGTTAAGGTTTGGTTGACGTTTCAGGTGTCTTCAGGTGTTTCAGGTATTTTCAGGTCTTTTCAATTGTTTTCAGGTATTTTTGAGTGTGTTGAGGTGGTTTAGGTGTTTTCGGATGCTTTTAGGTGTTTTAAGGTACTTTGGGTGTTATTGGATGTTGCTGGTGTTTCCAGGTAAGTGTTTGTGTTTTCTTTGTAGATTTTATAGCTGTTGTTAAATTTTTTCTACCCATGTAACGTTTCACAGTTGAAAAATAAACTCAGCGCCCTCCGCTGGACAAACTATGCTCTGAGGTTTCTAAATGATCAGTGTTTTTTGACGTGCCGTTTCTGATCACACCACATTTCTTACTGTTCTCCAGGTGCTGTCATTACGTGGCACCACACACGTTTTTGAATCACTCGTCTGAGCAGGTGGAGGAATCGGAGTACAAACGTCCTTCAAGGGAATCTGTAAATCACTGACCCCGAACAAAGACAGAAGACAGCCTGGACAACAACCAGGACACTAACAAAGACACTCAAAACCAAATATGCGCCACACGAGTCATTTCTTTATTACAAACCCTTTAGAAAACAGAAGAAAAGCAGCTCATTTGTTCACTGTTGAAATGTTTTATTGGTGTGTTTCTGCATCATCAGCTGTGTTTTATTTGCTATTTCTTTATCTATCTGCACTCATGAGTTTCACGTCTCTATTAAATGATTGTTTCATATAAATAAAGTAAAACTAAAGATCAAACCATCTCTGAGCTGATTGAGGAAAATGATCAGCAGGAAAGACCAACGTGTGATGTGAGCTGATGGGCTGAAACGTGTGCTCGGTCCTTTAAATGCTAACTAGCCCAAACGACCGTCGTCTCTGCAGCGGAACAATAAAGTTTGATGGCGTCACTCACAGTCAGAGCATCACTTGCAGTCGCAGAGCAGAGCGGCGCCGCGTAGAGTCCAGTGCTCCGCCGGCTGCACGCTCCTCAGCTGCAGAGAGAAGATGAAGTTCAGGTCGGTCCGACGCGGCTTCTTGTAGACCGGACACGAGTACAGGCTGACGGTGCCGCCGCCGCCGCCGCCGCCGGGCAGCCGCTTACTGTCAGCCATGCTGGCTGAGCTGACAGCGTACACATGGACCACGGGGAGCGGAGTGAAGAGGACCTGAGAGGAGACAGCAGAGAGGCTCATGGGAAGATTATAACACTATTAAATATCAATGATTCCATTATTAATAATTGATCCTTTCATTCAAGCATTTTTTCTTTTCATTTAGTTTTTTCTTTTATTTAGATTTTTTACTTTTCAGTTAAAATTGTCATTTAATTTAAGTCTTTTTATTGGTGGATTTTGTTGCTTTCTATTATTTTCCAAAATTTTTTTTTTTTTTTTTTACCATTTTCTTTTTTCTATTTGAATTTATAATATATATGTAAATATATATAGAAATCGCTTTATTTCATTATTTAAAACTTTTAACATAGTACTTCAACTTAGTGTTTTAAATAAATCACACACACACACACCTTGGGCGGGGCCTCCGTGATTTTGGCACTGCGTCGGTCCCATCCTGCCCCGTCCAGGTAGAGGCCATAAATGTAGACTCCGCCCATGTCCTCTGGGGGCGGAGCCAACACATCCTCCTTCATCATCTTAGTGACATCATTGCTGAGGGTGACGGTATCCAAGGCCCAGCCCCTGGACAGGTTGGACCGTGTGGTCTCCTGGCGCATGGCGGTCAGAAAACCCTTTGAGAAGAAGAACATATACACACACACACACACACACACACACACACACACACAAAGCTGATTGGACCAGACCGAGGACATGTGTTTCTAAAGTCCTGGTGTTCATGAACTTGAACCGACCTGTGGGTTGAAGAAGCCGGTGAGCCAGAACTGGTTCGGCCGGCCGGAGCCGATCCAGCCGCTCAGCTGCTGGTTCCTCTCCAGCAGCTCGCCGAACCAGAAGCCCAGCGTGGCCGACGGCCAGCTGAGCCGCAGCCACAGGCGAGGGATCCGGGCATCGAACATACAGTCGAGAGCGTCGCGCAGGTCCTCCGACATGATGATGGTGCCTGCGGCGAAGGAGGTTACGTCAAATAAACAGACGTATTGTTCAGTGTTTGTGTGTGTGTGTGTGTGTGTGTGTGTGTGTGTGTGTGTGTGTGTGTGTGTGTGTGTGTGTGTGTGTGTGTGTGTGTGTGTGTGCGCGTGCTGTGACTGACCATCGATGGCTAGTTTGAGGTCGGTGAGCGTGCTCCGTACACTGCTGATGACTCGCTGCATGCGGTCCACTTCCTGGCGCAGGAAGATGTTCATTGGCTGAAGCGGACCCATCTTCTGCAGCTGACCTTTGACCTTCAACACACATTCAGAGATCCTCAGTATTTCTGCAGAGATCTACAACACGTGTCTTCATACAAACAGAAGCAGCTCAGAGTCCTTCACTTCAATAAAAATAACCCGCTCGGTTTTGGAGAGCGTCAGCACTAAACGCACCTCATGAGGAACGTAGTCAGGCGGAAGCTTCTCCAGCATCTCATTGGCTAGTCTCTGCACGCTGGCCTCCCTGGTCTCCCCGGCCCCACCTCCGCTGTCCTTCGGTTGGATGTTGATGATGGCGCTCAGCGTCTCATTGGCCAGGTTGGTTTGGTAGGTGATGTCAGCGTTGGGGTGGAGCCCAAAAACCTGGAGACACGAAGACAAAGGTTCAGCGATGGAGCTGCTGGACTGTGTTCTGGAGCCCTCTGTGGAAATGTGTGAGTAGCAGGTAACTCGGACATCCAGCCTTCAGGTTTCTGAGCGCGCTCTGACCTCAGGTGAGTCGACCAGCGGCAGGGCCTCGATGTGCTGCAGGACGTCCTGGACCGTCCTGGCCCTGCTGGGGATACTGTAGCCTTTGTAGAAGCAGAACTTTTCGCTGAAGGTGTTCTCGCTGAACCACACACGAGTGAAGGTGTTGAGGAGACGTTTGTCCAGGTCATCTGTCACCCGGCCGCCGTACTGGACCTCACCTGGGTATGGACAGGAGGGAACAGAGTCAGATGGGAGCACGCAGTGATGGCCAAGCTGGTTCAGGTGTTTCTCGTCCGGTGGATTAAAGAGCAGAGCAGATTTGAAGAGGACGGACCCAGCATGTAGCGCAGGCAGCTCCAGTTGACTCCTCTCTTTGAGTCCAGGTCGTCCAGGTGGTTCTGCACAAACTGCATGCTGGAGGTAAAATCTGCCTGGTTGAACTCGTAGGGGATGTTCCAGCCAAGAGGACCGAACTTACGACGCTCCTGACGGGACGAGAGAAAGAAGAAAGAGGGCAAAATAAGACAAAGTGTTCTGTGATATATTACTCTTCTTCTTCTTCCAAATCACATTAGCTACGAGTCTCAGACACTTAAAACCCGCTGCAGTCAAAACTCTTGAGTGTGGTCACTTCCTGCAGATACCTGCACTGTGGTGTGCAGGAAGGCCACGGCGAACAGCAGAGGCTTCCACTGAGGCAGGTTACTGATCTCTAACTGATCCTGAGTGACGCCGCTGAAGGTCCTCTTCAGACCAGCTTTCATCCCTGACAGACAGAGGAGTGAGGAGCAGAGGAGGAACCATGTTTCCGTGAGAAAAAATATGAATGGGTGGATTAATTCAAGAAATAAAGGAATTAATGTCAATCAATGAAGCAGCCATGATTCAAAGAACCGTAAAGAGGAACAGAAGTCTGAAGTATCAGGAGGAGGAGGAGGAGCAGGAGGAGGAGGAGGAGCAGGAGGAGGGAAGCATTCACTGAAGTAGAAAAAGGAGTCTTACCAAGAGGAGGTTCATTGGTGAACTTGATGGAGGACTGAAGGAAAGTGATGGGGAATCTGCACACACACACACACACACACACAGTGAAATCATACACATACATACATACATACATATACATGATGCTAGCTCGTGTTATCAGTCACCTGGGGTGCACGTCGGTCGTCAGCCACACCCGGAAACCTTTGTGCACGCTCTCTGGCGCCGCCGCAGTGACCGTCTCCAGCAGCTCGTCCAGGAAGTCCAGTCCCAGGTGGCAGTTCTGCAGGAGGAGCCAGCCGCCGTCCGTCATGCTGGCGGCCAATAGCCTGCGAGCATGAACCTCTTGGCCCTGCCCCATGGAGATGGGACGGCACGGTGCCCCCTGCAGGTAGAGATCAGGACTCTTTATCCACTGATTCGTTTTCAGTCTTTCTCTTATGTCTCCACCTGTTGCAGTCACTCATGCACCTTGTTCTTGGCCAGTCTCTCTATGCTCTCAGTCGGGTCAGAGCCCATCGACAGCAGGCAGACCATCGGCGTCCTGCTGTCGCTCTCCGTCAACATGGCGTCCAGGTTCAGAACCAGACCTTCTGCATACTGTTGACCTAGAGACTCTGAGATGTAGTGACGCGCCTGGTGGACACACACAAACACACAGATTGCTTCATAAACTCACACAATATCTGCTGTCACTATTAGCACTATGTTGCTAACTGTTAGCATGAGATCAGAAACTGTTACTACTGTCAGCTTCAGATCTGTTACTGTTAGCACTGTAACATTATCTGTTACCTCTTTAGCTGTTCACATTACAGCTCTATTCATTAGCTTCACTGTCTGCAACTGTTAGCATTATAACTTTAGCTCTCACTGTTATGTTATCCTGAACTGTTAGCATCTCATTTACTGTTAGCATCTCAGCTACTGTTAGCATCTCATCTACTGTGTTAAAGTCTGAATGAAATCACCATCCCACATTCTTCAGGTTTTTCAAGTTTTTCAGTTGAAGTTAGACTTCAGCTTTTAGAACTTTTAGCATTAAGTCTGAGCATGCTAGCATTAGCCAACATCTCCACGACTGTCCTACAGTTTAGTGTAAACTGATTAAGCACTGATGAGGTCTCTGTTAGGTCAGTCTGAACTGTTTTTAGCAGGCAGACCTGAGCGGTGGTTCGGTCGGGACACCAGCTCCTGATGAGCAGGAGCTTCCGGAAGGTGTCAAGCTTTTCCTCGTACCCATCAGGCAGTGTGGCATCCTCTGGCGTGGTGTGGTCAAACCAGGTCCTCCAGGCACGTTCGTTCTGGCTCACCTTGACACATGGAAACATAACTTCTGTAAGTCTGTGATCCAGCTTTACCTGTTCTAATGTTGCTGGATTTGGGTTTAACCTGGGTCAGGATCTGGGTGAATGGCGGCAGGCTTGACAGCTGCACCAAGTTGAGCCAGGTCTGATCCAGTATCCAGCGCCGTGGTTTGGATTCTACAGAGTTCAGATCCAGAGAGGCTCCACCTACACACATATATGACGTTTACTGTCAAAATACTTTGGAAAAGAAGAAAAGAACGGAGAAGGGAGGAGGAAGAGGATGGGCCTGTGACCTTTGATGAAGGTGAGCACCTCAGGGTGCGAGATGTTTCGGGCCTGAAGGTCGATCTTCAGAGCCAACAGCAGAGTGAACAGCAGTTTGTGCTCCTCGTACAGACTCCTGGCTGTGTAACAGTAGACCTGAGGGAGGGACAAACAGGTGCTCAGTCAGTTACACCTGCAGTATGATCGTCCAATCAAAATCTGAATCATAGTCTTATAGACTTTGATTGACAGTTACACTTTCCAATACTAAGCTAAACAGGTCAGAATCACCCAAACAAACAAGGGTGCAGATTAGATCATATCTTCTATTGATGGATGACTCAAGGGTCACATGTTCCAGAGCCTTGCTTGTGAGCAGCACCTGGAAGGTGAGGAAGTTGATGATGTTGCTGATACGTTTGGAGGTGAGCTGCGACTTGGCTGAATGCTGCATGGATGCGTCGAAGAGCCCCAGGAACTGACGCAGAGATGTCTGGTACATGACATTGACCAGCGACATTTCCACAATCAGGAAGTAGAGGATGCTCCCCCTGGTGGCCACTGGACGGTACTCCTCCCTGGCCTGGTTGATCTTCACTTCCGTCTCTGCTGCAACCGACAGCTTCTCACTCACCTGGAAGACAAGAAAACAAGACTGTGTGCTTCAACCAGAGAAACTTTGTGCTGTATTTCACCAGCAGCTTCAATCAAACAAGGAGGGATTAAATACTGCAAACAACAAAGAGTAGACACACAGACAGAGAGCGGTACCTCCTGAGCTGTGGTCTTGGTGACCCTCAGAACCTCGATCAGAGACTGGTCCTCCACTAAGGAGCCCTGTGTGCTGGTCAGCCTGAACAACAAGCTGTCCTCCAGCTCCTGCATCTTCCTTTTGTTAGATGTCACTTCCTCTAAGAGCTTCACTCGCTCCGCCTCCAGCTCCTGGTGGACGTCAGATTCAGATTTAAGAAGATATTTTAGGTTTAGAATTTTCACAGGTATCACTGCACAGACAGACTTTTCATTTTTACCCCGTCGTACTAATCCACTGGCACTTCACATATATGTAGGAACCCATTAACTAACTACCAAACTAATTAGCTAACTACCAAATTGTTGAACACTTACTATTTAGCTACATAGCTAACTAATTGGTTAAAGAGTTAACTGGCTAACTACTGGTGTGGTGTAGTGACCTGTTTCTCCAGAAGTATGACCCGTCCCAGCAGCTGGTCCTCCAAGCCTCGCTGGGTGACGGTGAAGTCCACCACGGCCGTTCTGGCACTGACCTCGGGGCTGTATGCCGGGTTGGCCAGCTTGGTGGTGATATAGAGCATAAAGCCCTTCATCACATCCACCTCCTTATCTCCTACCTTGACCTGCAGGAGGACGATGGAGGAAGACCTCACATTATCAAACTGATAACATGGTTTGGATACATCTCTGGATTGTTTTTCAAGTCACTGATGTCCTACTTTATAAGTTGATCCAGACTTGATGTAGGTTTTGTCCAGTATGTTGTCCAGGACAGGGTCCAGTTCCTCCCCTACATCCTCCAGCAGCAGGGGGCGCCCCAGAGACAGACTGTCCTCCAGGTGAGAACGGAAATATTTATGGTTCAGAGACGTCACCTGGAACACAGAGGAGGACAACCAACCAAGCATCAGTGAAGCACTCAAATTCATTTTGACCTCCTGTGTCTTTGGGTCTTTTACACTTCTCATCAGCAGGGGGTGCATGACACCTCATGAACAGGGCTGTAAAAAACATCCGTCCTCATCCTCACCTGTAGTTGCTGGTCTCTCTCTCTGTTCTGGATCCAGGTCTTGCCCTGGCCCTGGGGGTCTATCAGCAGTGGGTAGCGGGAGGCTTTTGTCACCACGATGCCGTTTTGGATCGACAGGTCATCGCTGGGTAAACCCTGCAGGTTCCACTCGCTCACTGTGGCGTTGTCCACCAGCAGACCAATCACATTCAAGTCCTGCAGGAAATACACAATAATATATGGATATGTATGTTTCACTTAACTTACCACAAATTCTTAAAGCTTGCATTTACAGGCAGATTTACAGGCAGATTTGAACAAATAGTGGGAAGGAAATATCTGTCCTACAACAGCTCAGTTATCCAATGTCCACAGTAATTCCATCAGTACAACAGCAGAGTCTGGTTGTCACTCATCACTCAAGAAGAAATAAAAAGCAGATTAGCAAAACAAGAGAAATTAGCAATAAAAGCTCATCTCTAATACAAGCCTGTTTAAAATAAAGGCGTGGTTCCTTCTACAGGATATTTGAAGCATATATTTTCTACATATGATGTCACGTCGCTCTTTTGTTGTGGCTCGAACTGCAGATGGAGGGCAGGAAGTGATTTTCTGCATAGGAAGCTCGATAACACTCACTCAAAATGTCGATGTTTTGCATCGTTTACAGTCGCTCAAATGAAACTGAGAAACCACAAGGAGCTTCTGATGACCAGTCTGTGCTGATCTGGATACAAAAGCGCCACCATGTGGCCTTCATTGGGAAGAGCTTTTGATTTGAAAGCTGCTGATCCATCACATGTAGATCCTTTTCATGGATTTTATTTTATGGCTCAAGCTCTACAATCATTCACATGTGGGTGATGCAGTTAGCAGATATTCACAACATGATCAGACCATGAAAACGCTGCATAACTGCTGTATTCAGAGAGATATTAACAGTTTGACATAAAGCTGAATGAGCTGAAGCCTCCAATGAGGTGACTGTCTAAAGTCTTACAGGACTGAAGGGGATGAGTTTCTGCTCCATCTCTTTCTTCCACAGCTCCAGCAGCAGGCTGCGGAACTCCTGGTTAAAGGGGCCGGCGTAAGACAGGAAGCCTGCAGACAGAAGGACGTCTCCAACCAGGTGTTTGATCTGAGTCTGGAACCCAGCGCTGCTGTCGGTCCAACGAACCTGAAACACAACCAGGGGTTGACTGTTGGATGGATGGATGGATGGATGGAGGGAAGGATGGATGGATGATGGACAGGTAATAAGCTGACCTTCTCTCCTCCCAGTCCATCGATTAGAGCCGTAGCATTGGCCATCTTGCGTCGGCAGGCCTGGGCGTCGTCCTCCAGGTCCTGCTTCTCCTTCATAGCAGCGTCGTAAAGCGCCTGAAGTTCAGGCCACATCACTTATTCATACACTTAAACTATTTAAAGATATCCACAAACAAGTCAAATCCTGGGGTTGGTTTGACAAACATGGCTGACAGAGCAACCACGTTTTCAGGACGTCTGAGGAGGGCATCGCCTGATCTCTCACGACTCACTCTGCAATCTTTAGAAAACCATAAATTATGAGCCATGTTTCTTCTTGTTTGTCATTTGGTGCCACTGGCCAGCAGGTGTCGCTGATTGTCAGCGGTGGAGGAAGTATTCAGATACTTTACTGCAGTAAAAGTACGAATAGCAGACTGTGAAAATACTCCTCTACAAGTGCAAGTCCTGCATCCATACTTAAATAAAAGTATGTAAATACGATGTACTTAAAGTATGAACACCAAAAGTACTCACAGTCTGAAATGTGTGTGACATCATCAGTTACTCTGTGTGTGTGTGTGTGTGTGTGTGTGTGTGTGTGTGTGCATGTTACCTGCACAGCGTCCAGCTCCTGCTGCTTAGCGTCCAACTGTTCCTGAGCTTTGGCGAGTTCGACCTGAGCGACCACCAGACGAGCCTCCTGCAGGGCCAGGTTAGCCTGCAGAGAGAGACACACACACACACACACACACACACACACACACACACACACACACACACACACACACACACACACTTAGTCCCTGTGTAACTTGGTTGCACAATTAATCTGAATCGCTGCTCTGACACCAGCTGTTGTCTTTCATGTAGTAAACACTCGACTCCTCTGCATCTGTACCTTCAGAGGCAGCACCTCCTTGTTGATGGCGAAGAAGTCGGCCATGGCCTGAGTCCAGGAGCAGAGTCCCGCCACATTGCCGCAGATCCTCTTGGCTGATTCCAGGTTGTAGTCCTCCATGTCCAGGTAGGGAGCGAGCAGCTCCACCACCTCCTCTGTGATGGAGTCCTGCAGCATAGACATACAGCAGAGGAGATATCACTGTGTGTCAGCGCCTGGAGTCTGGTTCAGTTCTGCTGCTTCATTCATTAGAAGGCCGCCATGAAACCAAGAACCAGGAGAACTAGACTTTGGCTGCAGCTGACACATAGCGACTCAGATACAGACAATATGACATGTGACAGATGGACGTATGCTGAGGCATCATGTCAACACTAATGTTCAAACATCCTGCAACAAAAACAGCTTTTTATAGTCAGCGTGTGAGACTGATGGACACACACACACACGCACACACACACACACAGTGAGGGAACTCCCTTCTCATCTTATCACACTACAGCCATCGCCTGCTTTTATAATACTGAGTGTGTGTGTGTGTGTGTGTGTGTGTGTGTGTGAGTGTGTGAGACCTTGCTGAAGTTGAGCAGCATGCTGAGGAAGGCTGCGTTCTGCATCAGCTTCATCGCCTCGGCCCACGAAGGTCGAGGACAAGGTCGCTCAGGGTCGGGGGTCACCGTGTCGATCTGAGAGAAACGGGCGAAGGAAGAAAGCGAGGCGGTAAACGACAGGACGGCGCAGCGTCTACGTGAACGTCTGAAACCAGGTGAGACTCAGCGACCTTCCTCTGGAACAGCAGCAGAACGGCGTCCATGATCCTCATGATGAGGTGAGGAGGCTTCTGCAGCTTCCTCACCGTGGCGATGTCAGCTGGTTTAATGGTCTGCAGGCAGAGAGTTCATCTATGATCAATCACTCAGAGACGACTGATAGTCTGTCATCAGCAGTCTCTCACTGAGGCCACTGACGCCCTCTGCTGGCAGAAGAAGAGTTCAGCAGGTGTGTGTGAGTGTGTGTGTGTGTGTGTGTGAGAGAGAGAGACCTGTAATGCAGCCTCAGCAGCTTCCAGTGCTGGTTTTGCAGCTTCCAGTTTGGTCTCTGCTGCTGTTTTATCAGCTTCAATCTCGTTGACGATGAGTTCGGCTTTGTCCTTCACCTTCTGCACCTGCTGCTTCACCTGAAGGGGACGGATTCAAGCTGTACTTTCAGGCCGTTAGAGGGCACGGCAAGCTGACAGACACGTTTTACCAGCTTACAGAGCAGCTGATGCTAACATGTTAGCAACCAGCTGGACTACAGGAGGAAACTCCAGAGCTGTCACTGAGCTCCTCTGAGACACAGAAGGTGTCTGACTTCCTCCTCCTCCTCCTCCTCCTGAGCTCTGACTGCCTCCTTCTTCTAGTTCAGTGTCTACTTAGGTGGATTTTACAGGTTTTAGGAGTCTGTTCACACTGATATAGACTCGTTAAATTATTAAACAATAACAGGCTACTTAAGTGATTAAACTTAAATGATTTGGGCCGGCAGTGTGCTTAGAAAACTTGTTTCCTTGGACCTGGCCTGTAGCTGAGGACCGCTGCGTTAGAGGACTGCCTTGTTTCTGATGAACTCTTTTGGTAACCACATCATGCTTTGCCTCTTCGAACCTTTTCAGCAGCCTGAGCTTTCGCTGTGACCTCCTGCAGGACTTTCTCTGCCCTCTGGGAGGCGACAGCGAGCTCCTGCTCCTTCGCCACCAGCTCCTCGGAGAGCTGAGACACCGACTGCTCCGCCTCCATCAGCTTACACAGACCTGCAGGAGAAACATCGCATTCATGACGGCTCCTCCCGACTTCAATGAGTCACGTTGTCTCGAAAAAGTGAGAAAAATGTCTCACGGTCTCAGGTGACGTCTTCAAATGTCCAAAACCCAACAAGAGTCAGTTTACTCTCACATAATGTCTGCGAAAGCTAATATAGTTGAACTGCACTATACAGACAGGTGTTTCTGTTATTGAGCCCGACCTCATTCATATCAGTGGGGTGGACAAAATAATAGAAACACCTGTCAGCATCAGGCAATGCAAACCACTTCCTCCATATTTAATCCAACAGGCCGCCATCTCACCCGTCTTCATGCGCTCAGCCAGCGTGCCCACGTGAGCGATCTTCTCCGTGTAGATGATCTTGTAGCTGTCGATGAAGGACAGGTAGGACTTGGGCGTCACAAACGTTTGACGGCGGAAACGCTCAAAATACTCCGCGCATTTCTCTGCCACCAGGTCCTGCATGGACAGAGGTCACGTGACCAGACGGCTAAACACGCTGACAATATCACTGCATCGTGGGTACTACCTGAAAGGTTCCCATGGTAACCACCACGCTCTGCTTCACATCCTCCGAGCAGCGGAGGTCCTGGTACTGAGACAGGAAGTGATGCGATACGGCCATCAGGGCGTCCCGAGGCCAGCGCTGGAACCAGTCCACGGTGCAGCCCGATATCAGGCCTGGGAACTGTTCGGGTCAAAGGTCAGGGTTCAGTTCAGCATGTTCTGTTACTGCTCTGTACGCTTAATCCGGCTCCTCCTGGCCTCACCTTCAAGGCACGAGTCCGAAACTTTTCCCCGACAGGCGAGAAGCAGAGGACGACGTGGAGGTTGCTCCGCACGCGGGACAGGAAGAAGTCGTAGAGGTTTTCTGAGGTCGGAGGACGGCGAGGGTGCTGTCGCTTCATGACGGGGATCAGATCCTGAGTGATGTCATCCAGCTCGTCACGAGCAAACAGGCTGGAAACTTCACCGCTGGCCAAGACGTTGTTCAAGTATTCTGTAAACGGTTTCAAAGCAGAGAAAACAGACGGTTCAGCACCACGTGAAGCTGCTGCGCAGGTGTATTAACAGAAGTATTATATGTATGATATTTCGAGAGGATATCCCTGATGACTGTCCTCTTCCTCCATCAGGAAGACAAAACTGAAAACATAACAAAATCAAATTTTGGACTAATTTCTGTGTGATTTACTGATCACATTGATCAGGACAATCTGTACAGCTTCAGCTCTACTTCTGGTAAGACTCTAAAAACAGTCCAAACATCAGGACGTCCTCTGCACGTCAACATTATGGCTGTAACAATGCAGCCTTCAGGGGACGAAATGTGTTTCCCTGCAGAGTGAAAAGAATCGTCCTCAGATGTGCGACCGGCAGGTACCGAGGAAGGCTTCGTCTTTAATGTCGTTGTCAGTGAAGAGGAACGTGACTCCTTTTCCCTGCTGACCAGCGATGCGGTACAGAGCCTTCAGATCCTCCAGCAGGTTACTGCAGCTGTACGACCTGCAGGACACACACGCACGCACGCACACACCACACACACACACACATGTCAGAAGCGTGAAAATGCAGGACGACAGGATGACACTCATGAAAACTGTCCAATCAACAGTCCCCTGTCCGTCTGTTTATGCCTCTTGGTTTGTTTCCACAATGTCAGAGTGAACAGGAACCGGACCAGAACTAAAAGGCAGGTCTGGAACTGGTCTAGAGTGGTTTTTGCAGGACTAAGTGACGTAAAGGTACTGAAGAGGTGGTTCTATCAGTTGTGTTCATACTGCGTTTGTTCTGTGCAGCACACTGTGCATTCCCTGTTCCGTTGATTGAGTTGGTCGATTGATCGATACAATCATTAAGCCAATAAATGACGGTCGTGTGGTGGAGGCGTGAGGCGTGTTTCCACCTGGTCAGTGTGATCTGGAAGGTTTGGTATCCTGCGATGAACGACGCCAACCTCGTCAGGCTCTGCTTCCCCGAGCCCCCGACCCCGACCAGGAGGGCGTTCCCCTGCGGGGTCCGCAGGATCCGCGAGATCCGCATCAGGTGGATCATCGCGTCCTGCCATTGGACCAAACAGAGAGGGTGGTTCACCAATAGAAATACAGAGAGGGCAGACAGATAAATATTATGAAAGCAGAGAAATGTTTTCAAGTTATTGAGCTGTTTGTTCGAATCTATTTTTGACCACAGCTCCAGTGGTGGCGTTTATCAGGTGACCCAGAAATGAGCCAATCACAGTGCTCCAAATACCTTTTGTATTAGCAACTGACTACTAACCTCAAACTTCCAACATGGCCGCTTGACGAAGGTGATGAGTCAGACAGAAACTCTACTAGTACCTTGAAGAAGACCAGGTCCATGGCTCCGCCCCTCACCGCCTCGTTGTACTGCTGCTGGAAAAAAGACAGCCGCTCTGCCAGAGCGTCCAGCGACGCGATTGGCTCATACACCTGTCAATCATATCATCGTTTACCGAAGGGAACATCAAACATTACAAGCTAACATCTGACAGAGGAAGACCAAAGTCCTGAAGATGACGAAGAACGTGGATTTACTGTAAACATAAAATAAATAAACATCATTGGATGTAACACTTCTGCTCTGAGCTGAGGACCTTTGGAGCCTCCAGCTCGGCGTCTTCAGGTTCGTCCCCCGTCGCTTCCGGAGCTTCGCGCAGGAAGTCCACAAAGCAGCAGCCCCACTGAGCATGCTCAGTCAGAGCTCTCCCATGATCCTCCACTGTGATCTGACGGAGAGACGGGCAGGAATGTATCTGTACTGTATTCAGCTCAGCTCTGGGAAATTTCCACTTTTTGCATGTTAACAAAGGACAGTGTGTGCACTTTTTTACAGTTTATTCATGAGTGTAAGTTGAAACTGGCATCACACACTGTTATTCATGCACAGCACCATCATTTATTGATCCCACCTCCCTTTATCTTCTACTTTTAATTGACTCTCAGTGTATTTATACAATCATCATCTGAATCCTCACCCAATAATAATGATAGCACTAATAATTCTGTTGTGGAGGAGTATTTAAAGGAATGAGCAGTATAAAAACAACAGACATCCACGCTGACACACACACACACCTTCTCCATGATGCCGCTGAAGGTTTGTCTGTCGCTGCTGTCGGTGAATCGGTCGGCGATCACTCGACAACATTCGTGATGGAAGAGAGCCGAGAGGAGGTGAGAGCTGTGACACACATCAGGCTTCACGGCGAGGATGCCCTGAAGACACACAAGACCCCCCAACATCCCATAATGAGCGAAACGGCACTCCTCATGCTCACTGATCGACGTGTGACCTGATGTCACATCAAACTGCTGACTGACGGTCCGGAGCTCCAGTTCCGGTGATTTTCATGTTTTCAGATAAGCTCGATGTGTGAATGTCAGAACCCAAATGTAAGAGTCGCACAAAACAAAGTTTCATTATCTCAAGGTCATAAACAAAACAGGAAGCAGCAGACAAGGAGTCAGCAGCAAGGCTGAGAAGAAAAATGCCGTGAATGAGGTGGAGTAAAGAAAGTTCAGTGTTTTCCCTTAAATATGGTGGAGAAAAAGAAAAAGTCTCCCAAAGTGGAAAAATACAAGAGAGAAGCAGAACTATACAGAGACATTTGTTCAGTTTGTCTTCTTCAGAAGTGAAAACATTAACAACGCTGTGATGATGATGGTGACGATGATGATGATGATGATGATGATGATGATGACGATGATGATGATGACTCTACCTGCCAGATTCTGCTGAGGTCCCTCAGGTTGAAGATGTAGTGAAACTTGGCAGGAGACGGTAACATCTGAGACACAGAGGAGAGGAGTTTCACTGGGTTTAAGCACAGAAGAGAGTTTGTACGGAGGCCACAGAGGGACAAACTGCAGGAGAAGCAATGATCTGGAAATGTGTTCACACAGGTTAGTAAAACAAATGGAAGGCAGAAGAAAACTGCACTCAGTGAACATGCGCTGCTGGGATACACGTCAGGCCTTCAGAATAAAAGCATGGCATGATAAGTAGCAGCAAACAGGACACGTTAAAGTACTTTCACTGTATGCACGACACGTATTTATTAATCTGTGCTTTCATTCAGTGAGTAATAGAAAAGAAAAGGAAGCAACAGGAGTCAATCTCTCAGCTATGAAGCAGAATATTTTACCTTCGCCTTCACAGCCTGCCACACCCGTCTGGTGGTGGGTACGAGGGCGGCGGCGAGGTCGCACACCTCGGCGGCAAAGCCTCTCTCTGGGCAGAAGTATCCTTGAGCCACGGTGCCGAAGATCTTATCGATGGAGGAGTTGGAAGGCAGCGTGCAGTTAAAGATGGAGAACTGCCTCTTCAGGCGCTGCGGGATGTCGTTGCGACTGCCGCCGGGGTGGATCATGGCTGCCACCAGCTGTCAAAGGTCATCACACTCTTTACTGTCTGTGACGCTTTTTTCTCTCGTGCCTTCTGTCAGTTTCATCTTGGTTCTAGAATATTCTCTAAAGAAAAACTATAAATACTCAGGTTGATACTGTACTACAGTGTGTGTACTCTGTACCTTCACAATCAGAGCAAACAGCAGCAACATGTCAGAAGACAGAGAGGATCATAGAGACACTGCCTGCAGTATTCCTGCAGTATTCCTGCAGTATTCCTCCAGTATTCCTGTGACATTTATCTACTCACTGCGCTCATGAACAATTATAAAAAGACAACTGCAAGAAGTAAAATGTGACAGTGGGATTAGAAACGTCAGTTATGATTAAAGCATCCTGCAAATATATCCTACAAGGATGTGTGTGTGTGTGTGTGTGTGTGTATATATATGCGTGCGTGTACCTAATAAAGTGGCCACTGAGTGTATGATATTACAATAATGAAATTAACCTGCAGCAAGTAGTCTTTATTAACCCATTAATGGTTGACGTGTTGAAGATCCATTTTTTATTTTTCAAAGTATTTGGACTCGAGGTTCAGTCTGAAAACTGAAGCTGCGAACAGCCAACGCCGCATCACCTCGTTCACGTTGTTACCTGAACGTCCACCACAGTGATGAACTCTCCTGGACGATCCAAACTGTAGAAACCTCCCTGCTCCATCAGCTGACGCACAATCTCATTGGTTATCTGTGGGAGACAGGGGGCGGGGACAAAGACCTGATTGGTTAGAGCTCAGTCATGTGATTGGTTATAAAAGTGTGTCCACGCTATGTGATGCTGTGCTATTATTCAACATTATGTTCACATGTTTAAGTGTTTTATTACATTATGTCATATATTGTATTTCTGCAGTCATACAAACACAAAGCGTCATTATTTAATCATTTCATATATTTCTGTGTCACTTCACTTGAGACAGTACTGCAGTATTACTGCGTGTATGCACACTGCTCGTCATGTAACTTTGAGTTTAGGTATAATTTCTGTTTTTCTTTCTATCGTTATCTAAATTTTACATACTTCTAATTATTCATTACTTCTTTTTATTTATTTATCTGTATTATTTCTGTCCTCGTGCTGCTGCAACATCTCACTCCCCCTCTGCAGATAAAGACTTATATTACCGAGTTCAATCTTTTCTTACAATTAAAATATATTTTGTTTTTCACGTTAAAGAATATTGTGAAAACTTAATTGTAAGGAAAAATTAGATGGAAAGAAAAAGAGAAGAAGCAGATGTTCACAGAGAGTGTGAAGTCGACCTGGTCTCCCCACTCGTTGATGACGGGCATGTTGATGTCGTCTATGAAGACAGTCATCTTGCGCCCGGCCGGCGGCCCGTAGGTGGCGCCCATCCGTTTGTCGATGTAGCTCTCGATGGTTCTCTGGAACATGTTGGGCAGCGTGGCCGACGAGAAGTTCAGCGTCTTACTGAGGTGGAGCTCCGGGTTGAGCTTACTGGTGTAGCCCTGCAGGAGAGAACGGCGTAACATTAGCATTAGCATTAGCATGAGCAGGCTGAGGATAAGACCAAAGTGCACAGCCGTCTCACTTTAATCATGACGGTCTTGGCGGTTCCCTGCTCTCCGATCAGCAGCACAGCCTTCCTCTGCTTCACGATGGTCTGCATCAGGAAGTCCGTCCTCACGTTGTCCACATTGGGAACCAGGATGGACGAGTAGTCTGGGATGTGGTCTGTAGGGTAGACGTAGTCTGGGACCTGCATCGTGACAATAAGCGTAGAATCAACTGAAAATAAGAATCGTTGTTTTTTAGCAGCTCCTCTTCCAGACTCCACCGTGTTGCACCGCCATGTTCCTACAGAAGCCCAGAAGGGACAAACCAAACACACTTCTTGAGAGGGACTTTTGCATTTTTTGCAGCTTCTGCAGTTTCTCCTGCTTGAAAAAGGGCGGCTGTGAGGCGAGGGATAATCAGCTGGTTGCAATCTGCAAACTCACCACTAGATGCCACTAAATCCTGCACATTGGACCTTTAACTTAACTTCCTGGTTATCAAACTTCTAAAAAATAACAGATATGTCCGGCTACAGCCAGAACTTTGTGTCTGATGTGAAGCTGGAGGAGACTTGTGGAGAAATTTAGAGAAAACGTCAGAGTTGAAGGAGGTTAAACACAGAGTTGTGTCAGAGTGTCCTGGACCTCGTACCGTGTCCTCAGTGTCAGTCTGGAGGACACATGTTCCTCACTGGAATATTGTCTGCAGTGTAAAGAGACAGTTCAGTGTCCACAGACCTTGTTGGACCAGTGCTCCCACTGTCCCTGCTCGTTGACGGTGAACTCAAAGATGTTCTGGTCGTCCTGAGTGTGCGGCAGGTCCAGAGACGAGCTGTGCCGCTTCAAACAGAACAAACCTGTTAGAGTCCCCTAGAAAACAGCTGGACTCTAAACCTTTAACTCAAGATTCAATTTCTGATGTTACATGATTGTATACATACACACACACACACACACACACACACACACACACACACACACACACACACCTTTAGGAAGGCCTCCATCTTGGCCCTGTTGTCCAGCTCCAGCAATGCTCCGAGCGACCACATCACCGCAAACACAAACAGTCGACCCACGTCAGCATGGCTGCCCTGTTTCTCCTCCGTTGCTGGCAGCAAACCCTGAACACACAATGTGAAAAGTACTCAATTTGATCCGTGAATCCAGAATCATCAGCTGAGACTTGATGATGTCAGTGAGGTCCAGACCCCCTGGAGGCCAAAACTCTGATATTCCTTCATCACATTTAACCAATGAACAGACGGTCAGAGAACAACAATCATCAGAGAAACTCTGCCGCGGTGTGTGCTGAGTTTCACGTCTGCATTGTACCTGCAGGAGGTCGATAGTCTGTCTGATGTACATACACTCCAACACCTGCATCTTAGGGGACGCAGCAGTGGAGACGAAGTCCAACAAGTCCTGCAGGAGCAGCAGAAAATACATGCAACAGCGAGAACTTACAGAGCAGTCCCTGCTCAGTGACACAATAAAGACGTAAAAACAGGGAAGCTGAAATGAATTCAGGTCTAAGTAGGAAACACTCTGCAGTGAGATCGAGCCTCTGCAGGGTTATCTGAAGTGGAACCAACAGAGACCAACAGCTGCTTGGAAGGAGAGAAAATCACCCTCTCCGCTACCTGCTCACCTGGTAGCAGCAGCTGAAGCAGAGTTTCAGGGCGTCGGCCTGCTGCTCAGGTAGCTTCAGTAACCAAGCCTGCAGGATGGCGCTCCAGCCGAGCACAGACGAGCTCATGAACACCATCCCGTTCCTGGACACCGTGGCCGGGGAGGCGTTGTCGATGTTGTGGGGCTCAAAGACGATCTGGAAGTTGGACACAAAGCAGTGTTCCTTGATTAACTTCGACTGGCTGAAGATGAAGACTAAGTCTTCACAGCGCTGCACTCTGATTAGCTGACAGCAGCTACTCTTGATTCAAGAAACATAACCTTGCACATTGAGACATGACGGACGCGGGACAGGTGAGTTTTGTGATGTCACCTTGCAGCAGGGTGCCATTGGGATTCGGTCTCCGTTCGCCAGCGTCAGCGTTTTGTTGTCGTCCAGAACTGAGTTCAGGTTCTCGATCCAGATGGCGTCAACCGGACCGTCCAGCACAATCCAGATGTATTCCCCCTGAGACACACACACAAGTCCCCTAGATTAAACCCCGTTATGGAAGTATTTCAATTAAAGTTTTCTGAATCATTTTAAAAGAAGAGCTGGATTTTGCAGGTTTGTATGCACAGATGCTGAACGGCGCTCTTATAGAACAGCTTTAGTTCAGACGAGGCAGTTTAAGCCTGCACCAATTTGCTGTCAAACGGGTCCTTTGATGTTCTGCTGCCTCACAAGCTCCCTGCAGAGACTACGTCGTAACATGGAGAAAAAAGCTTAGAGCACCTTGCAAATGTCTTTTAAGGTGTTTGAAATGATACAGAACTGTTACCAGAGAGCTGCACTTAGATTCCACTGAAACGCTTACACTGCAGTCTGCTCACACTAATGCTTAGAAATGTTTGATCCTTCTGCTCTGGTTTTGCTTTTGTTTTGCATTTCTCTACATGCGTTCACTCATTCATCAACGCAGAAATCCATCAACCTTTTTGGCCTTCAGAGTCTTCCTCCACAGGGTAGAAAAGACACCGTCCGTCCAGTCGTTGGTGGTGACATCCAGTGTGCCGAACATCTGCGAAGCTGTGATCGCTTTGGGGTTCATCCTCATCTCCCGGTGGGGGGAGCCACACTCTGACATGGCCTTCATCAGCGTGTGGATGCAGGTCGTCTTCCCAGCGCCACTGGGACCCAAAGTCATCATACCTGCATGAGCACATAACAGCCGCACTCATTTCCACACCGAGGACGTCTAATGATGGAGGACATGTCTGTAGCATTAATTAGCAGAACAGAAAACAGCCACGTTAAGGGCTCAAGTGGATTTGGAGTGTATCATCCTGCTCTCCACAGGATGGACCGCTACATTTGAATAACTCCATGACTGTTGCTATAGCTCATTATTCATGTTCCGCCTGTGCTGATCTGTACCATGTCGGACCCTCTGCGTCTCGTAGAGCTGAACCAGTTTGAGGATCCAGGGAGGATGAGGGATCAGACCGGCCTGCTGAGCCTGGCTGAAGATGGACGACTCCAAGTCTGGATACCCGGCTTTATCCAGAACTACAGAGGACAGGTAACAGGAGGAGGAATTAAAACAATGTTTAAAACTCATTTAGAAAGCTGATCATATGAGCCGAAGACACAGAGGAGACCCGATATGTAGTCTGATGTGAACGTCAGCTGCAGAACAAAGTGGCACCACAGTTAAACTCCAGCTGCATGATGCTTCGCACACATTTTCAAACCGCCTCAGTCTAAAAAGCGCTCTGACTACACATCCTCTGTACCAACAGAAAGCCGTTCTGGATCACATGAGATGACTGTTGTGCGGTATGTGGTGAGAGAAAGAGACCTACCAATACCAGGAAACAGATCATTGATCAGACTCATAAAAAGAGGCTCGTCCTCATCAACCTGCAGACACACAGAGGGTCCGTGTTACTGCTGTGAAACGGCCATAGTGATTGTTGCTTGAATACGGTGGAAACCTTCAATATATTATCCCATCTCACTGGTTACTACAAAGCAAACAGACCAGTTTGGACAGGTTCATGTCTCTCAGGACCCTCATCACCACAGTCTTCTCCGGTTCTGATGGGTTGGACCTCTTCACAGCTCCCAGCGTCCTCAAAACCGACAAAATGTTCCTCAGACCAAAATCATAGTGGACCTGGTGTAAAAACAGACCTCCAAGTCAAACACACAAGAAATACTTTCTAAATCTGGCAAATGTTGAAATGCAAATGAACAGGACATGAGTTTTATGGTGGTCGTAGTATCAGCAGTATCACTATCGTTAGTTTTCGGACCTGTTTGGAGAGCTGCTCCTCACACAATTTGTAGAGGGTGTAGAACTTCCTGCTGAGGACCTGGTTGTCCCGGAAACCTGCACTGGCCAGTTTGACCCTCATGATGATGGCTCGGTCTGGGACCATCATGGCTACTGTGCGAAACTGAATTTTCAGGTTCTCTGGCAGCTCCTGACGGCCAGCGTATCCGGGGTTCTGGAGGACAGAGTTACTTGTTAAGTCTGGAACTCTGTGGTTGGTTCCAAGGTGGATCAGCTCTCCACCTCAGTAGTTTAGTTCAAGAACTCTTTGACCGGTTCTCTGGTACTTCAATTCAAGAACTCTGTGACTGGTACTGAGGTAGATCAGTTCTTGAACTCAGGTCATGTGGTAGTTCAGCTCTAAAACTTCCAGACTGGTCCCCTGGTCGTTCGGTTACTACGCTGGGAAGCTCTTATGGCACTGAGGTAGATCAGTTATCAAATTTTGGTTCTGCAGTGGCTCAGTTCTAGAACTCTGACTGGTACTGAGGTAGATCAGTTCTTGAACTCTGCTTCTGAGGTAGTTCAGATCTAGAACTCTCAGACTGGTTACATGATAGATCAGTTCTAAAAATCTCTGACTGGTTCTACAGATCAGTTCTCAAATTCTGGTTCTGAAGCAATCCTGTCCTGGAACTCTTGGCTGCTTCTGTGATAGATCAGTTCTCAAACATTACTTCTAAGACAATTCAGTTTGAGACCTCTGACTGATTCTGAGGTAGCGTTACACCTGCAGATTCTTCTGTGGTAGTGAAACTTCTGAATGTTTTCATGAGGTCAAAAGATCTCTGGATGGAACTTTGGGAATGATACTCCATAACTGTGTCATTAGTTCTGTGGTTCATTTCTAGAATCCACTGATCAACTGTTCTGCACTTGCTGTTCTTAATTCTTGATATCTCTTAATAAAGCTTTTGGCCTGATGCGTGCAATATTTTTCTGGGACACTTTGGCCTTTGGTTTATGTCCATGGTGATGTACTTCCTGAATCCTCTTGTCTCTTGTGGGAACTGCAAAAGATAACTGTGCTACAATTCAGCTGAAAAAGGTTAATTCAGTGAATTCTGGTTTGATCACGACAAATGTGGTTCTCAAACTTTCTGATCGTTCATGTGGTAGTTTATCGTTGCTCTACAGACAAGAAAGATCAAATCCTGTTATGAGGTATTTCTGAGGCTCAGACATATCAGTGCCCAGATCGTCAGAACATGAGGATATTAAATCAGGTGTAAGTTTTCTGTGAATGAATAATTGCAATAAAAAACTAAACTTTCCGCCCAAGCCCCTCATGCAGGGGGCTTCATCAGGCCAGAGTTCAGTTACCATGGTGAGGAAGATGCCAAACTCAGGCTCCATGTCAACCACGTCTCCGTCAGTGAAGACAAACTGTTTCTTCTTGTTCTTCTTACACTGCAGGACGATGTAGATCTGCTGGGCTGCCACAGACAGGACTGGCAGCTCGATACGGTTAAACTCATCAAAACAGCCCCAGGCTCCAGACTGGGCCAGACCTGTAGAGACACACAAGAATAAACTGGTGGTACTTTGCAAGATGGGCTGTGTCCCCGCATTATTTACGCTGGCATTGACACTTTTCTGAGAGCAAGAGGTCTTCTGGAAGACCACAGACCAACCCGAACTGGACCGGGATTCAGATTTTTTAATGTACCTTTGCTCAAGTTTATCAGCACAGGTGGTAATGTGCATCATATAAAGTGAGCAACACCAGCTAAATTTTTACGTGGTCATTTAACTTCGGTTGGTTTAGGCTAGAGTCCAACCAACTTTTGGTTCACTTAGACTCTGAGAGTCCCAGATCCTCTCGAGGTCGGCCATAACTTTTTCCACTAAAAAAACTCTCCTCTGTCAACTCAAACACAACCGTTGAGCTGAATCCTTCCGCAGTTACTAAACACCAAAGCAGGAAGTTTTCAGTAACAACCTGCACACTGCTGCACTGGAGTGATCACACACACACATTCACACACCTTTGTAGATGCGTCCAAGTCCTCTGTAGTCCATCTGGTCTGAACAGTTGAAAACCACCACATATTTCCCAAGACAGCGTCCCATGTCTTTAGTGGTCTCTGTCTTACCTGGAAACACACACACATAATTAGAACAACACGAAACAAAGTCAATTTAGTTGTCACTAGACACCTGTATTGTGTTACCTGTTCCTGCCGGACCTGCCGGAGCTCCGCCCATGCTCATCCAGAGAGCCTGGGACAGAGTTATGTAACACCTGGGCAGATGTTCAAAAGAGGATTAACATATTTGGTTCTGAGTTATGCCTCGCCTGAGCAATCGTACCACCCAGCAGTCTGCGGGTTTGGTGCAGGTGTCAGGTGTGTGTGTACCTGTCTGTCAGCGGGGTGATGACCAGTCTGTCCGTACAGCCCAGGTATTCGTTGCAGTAGCTGAACTCCACATCTGTGATTTGGATGACACATCTGTCTGTCTCCTCCAAGAAGTAAAACCTTGACTGTTTTTGCCACTCAAAGTCGGACGCAGATCGCACGTTCAGGCGCACCTGATGGAGATTATAAAACAGAACAGACAATATTACTTTGATCGACATTAAAACACATTTTATTTTACTCAATTTTCTCAGTCCACCCACCAGCTCGTCAAAGATGTCTCTCTGGTGGACGTGGATGGTGATGAGCGTCTCATACTTGGTCCTCTCGTTTCTGCTCAGCTCCCTGGTCGTCATGTCTATCAGCTCATTGAGGAGGTCTAGGAACTTCTGATTAGTCGTCTGCATGACCTGTAAGCCAATCAAATAGAGGACAGTGAGGAGATTCGCATAATAATGAAAGACATGTTTCTCCTCTGTTGCAATTTTCAAAATAAAAGCACCTTCTTGTCAGACTTGCTGAGGACGAGTGCATCTTCTGCGTCTTTGGTCCAGATCATCTGGATTCCAAGCAGGCCAACCTGAGCTGGAAACGCAGACTGGAAGTCCAGCAGCTTCAGACCCGGGTCGCCGATGGCCAGGTAGGCCTGACGGATGATAGCGTGCAGGGTCTGCCTCACCCCTGCTAACAACTGTCCTAACCACACCTCCACGTTCCCCTGGAAGACACAAGTCTTCCATTTAAAGCTGCAGCCTTCAGCCTTCTCTTTAGTATAATACTACTGGTTGACAGCAACAAAACTGAAAATGTGCAAATCCTCCACACAGGGACTTTTAGGTTAGGATAATGGGCCAGATAATGTAGTCAAAGGAAGTCAGTGGTAGTCCCTGTGTGTACCTGTGCCAGGACGGGTTGGCTCAGCTCCACAGTTTCTCCTTCCTGAGACTGAAAACTGAGGATCTGGTCGTAGATCTTCTCATTAAAAACAACTCTATTAACGTTGTCGAACAGACTGAGCAGATGAGCCTGAGAAAATAAAAACTCAAACAGGTCACTGCAAAGTCACTGAAACTTAAATGACAAGTGTTTCACCTGTAAACTCGTGCGTCACCTGTATGGTGTGCGAGTCTGAGGCTTGGCCCAGAATCTCCAGCAGGGCGGGATCAGACACGAAGAAAAAACGAGGAAAGACCAAACGCTTCTTCTCCAGGTAACCAGACAGAGACTTCTGACAGAGCTCCAGCTGCTCCAGGAGGTGAGGGAGCAACTGGTGGAGGAGGAAAGAACAAGAACCAAGAATGACTCCTGGCACGCTGTGGTTCAGGTCCAGACTCTGACCTTTACATGAATGGCAGAGCATTGTGTTGCTCAGAGGCACGTGGGCAGCACCTGGCCGAGCGTCTCGTCTCCAACGCAGCACTGCACCACGTTGGGAAGCTCGTGCGCTCGCTGCATGATCCTCTGCCATGACTTGTCGATGTTCTGGAAACGTTTGGCCTCCTGGACGAGTTCAAGACAAACTTTAAATTCGACCTGATGTAAGAGAAACTGTTACAGTCGCACATAAAACACGATGATCATGTGACCTGAGGCAGCTGCTTGGCGATGTCTCCGCCCACAAACACCGCCTCCAGATAGATCCAGAGGTTCTGAACCGACAACCACTTCTCAATGATCTCAGAGGTGTTGGAGAGTTTCTGGACCCACAGCTGGATGGACGGCTTGAATGGAGCGTTGTACCTGCAAGAGGACGGACCACAGACGGTTCCACGTTCTTTCTTCTATGCAACTCACCGTTCTGTCCATTTCATTTGTTCTTCCATGTTTGTTTTTCAATCTCTTTCATTCGTCCCTCTCTCTGTTTCTTTTTCCTGCCCTCTGACTCCCTCGTCCTCTCCCTCCTTCCCTCCTCATCTCGGTCTCCTCACCTGTTGCTGAGCAGTGACGTCAGTGCCATCAGGCTGTCCTCCATCATGGACATTTTCTCGGCCGTCTCGGCTCCCCTCAGCAGCAGTTCTCCTCTGGTCCTGAAGGTGGCGAAGCCGAGCGTCTGGCAGCTCCACTCGGCCACGACGTCCTTCAGCTTGGCCTCGATGTCGCGCTCCTTCACCGCACTGATACAAACGTCCTGATGCACCCACAAACACAGACAGGCAGCATTTCCAAAAACCCAGAAACTCCAGATTAATCCAACATCTGGAACAACCCGCCTATAAGAATAGTTTGTAAATTTATCACCAGTCTTTCGGGATGATGTCATTTCCACAATTATTCCAGACTTTTCAAGCTTTTTGACATTTTTCTGGATTGTTTTAGTATTTCAAGATAACTGACATTTTTTCTTTGTGCTTAACTGCAAATTTTCTAAATTATTCTTCAGTTTTTAGGACGATGTGCAACATTTTGCAGTCGTTTCAATGTTATAAGTAATTCTATAAACTACAACTAGTTTCTTGGATTACTGCTTGTTTTTCAGGGTTACAGCAGATTTTCTTGGATTATTCTTGACTTTTCAAGATTATTTCAAACTTCTGAGGTTCATCTTGGACATTTCAGACTTATTTTCAGGATTAAAAGGGCCAGAGACTTACAAAGAGCAAAATCATGAAAAATATCTTTATTAAAGACAGGCTTTGAATGCTGTGTGAAGTGTGATGTGTTCAGGAGGAACGGGTCATTTGTGCCTCTGGAGCTGGCATCATCTGCTTGTATGGAAACAGCTTCAGAGTTTTCAGCATCAGTACCTCAATGTCTTCTTTGTATTTGAGAAGCGGAGCCTCCATGATGTTTCTGAGGGAGAAACTCTCCGACTCCACCTGGAAGCTGTGAGCCGTCAGCTCGCTGAGACGAGTCCAGTGTCGAGGCAGCATGGCCTGAGGGATGCAGGAGTTCGTCAGACAGCTGCGACTGCTGCCTCTCAGAGGATGTTTGGACATGAAAAATGTCGTCACGTGGATTTGATGAACTCACGGACGATTCTGTCACTAAAATGAACTTTAAAGCACAAATTTAAACCATCACACCTTGTTGGCCATCATGCAGAGCAGAGGGCAGGTCTCAGTGAAGTCATCGATGGTTTTCTTCAGATCTCTGAAGGCCTGCCACTCCTTCAACGCCTTCGGAAGCTTCCGAATCCTGGAAATGCCAAAGAAGAGCCAGAGAGAGCTGAAACTGCACCGTACACTTTAACTACTGCATCATGAAAGTCTTAATGTAGTCTGATGTGGGAGCACGTGTTGCTGCACCTGTTCTGGAAGTCCTGCAGCTCAGCGTTGATCTTCTCGACGTTCAGGTCGGCCCACAGGATGTCGCAGTAGCCGGCGACGCTGTCGATGACAGAGTTGTACAGAGTGTAGAGTTTGGACAGCAGAGAGAGCTCTCTTTTGATCCTCTGCAGCTCCGGATACTCTGCAGGGATGACAGCGCTCATCAGGAAGGAAGAGAGGGAGGAACAGTAACGTGAAGTCAGTCAGTCGTACCATTGACAGGAAGTCCAAACAGCTCCTCTCCTCCAGAGCAGGTGGTGAATTTCCTCCACAGTTGATCAAACTCAGCCTGAAAACTCTGCAGACGCTCACTGGCTTCATCAGGAGCTACGCCCTCCACGCCCGGACCCCTGCAAACACACGTGCTTTCACATAGTACACAGATGCAGAATGTGACGGCCTGCACACATTCACCATCATCACCTGTGGTTGTACTCGCTGCAGAAGCTCTGAACGTGGCTCTGGAGGCTCTGCGCTGCAGACAGCAGGTCTGCCTTCATGCTGGGCTGGATCTTCACAAGAGTGTTCTGGTTCTGCACCACCTGAAACCACAGCACACTCACACCTGTTCTTTACTCTGTCTTCGGATCCTGGTGGAGCGGTTGCTGAATAAACGACGACAGAAGCTTAGAATGAAAACAGAACCATCGAAAAGGATCCACATCAGCCGCATCATGGACTCGTCAGGACGTTTGAAGCCTGAACCTTCAAACAGGCCTTTGCAGAAGTGAAGGACAGACAGACTGTCTTCTCTTTTTCTGGATAATGCTGGTTTATAAAATTAGCTATAAACAGCTTCCCACCATGTTTGAGTCTATCGTGCTCAAAATTAAGGAGAGCCTCCACTGAAGGAGGATACAAAACCTTCTAGTCTGCAGAGTTCCAGGTGGAGCTTCAGGTGGAGCTCCCGGGATGTGAATCATTTTGTTTCCACGTTACATCAGAGAGTCTGACTTAAACCTCACTGAATTGATCTGCAGTGTTAATGTTGGTCAATGGCACAAACTTCACTGATCATCTAAAACAGCAGTGGAGCCATCAGAGCTCCACCCTGAGCTCCTCCAGCGTGGAGGAGAAAGATCAGCGTTCACTCTGTTGTGAAAACACCAACATCCATCTCACCAGGCTGTTGAGGTTTTTCCAGCCGTACGTCAGGCCGTCCACTCGCTCGGCGTTCCCGTTGTTGAAGACGAGTTCATGTTTGTTGAGCAGAGCGAAGGATTCCTCCACCGGACCGATGGCAGCGTCGATACGAACCTCCGCCTCCCGAACCTCAAACAGGAAACAGTAATGGATGGATTATAATCAACAAGGGAATGAATAAAAGAAAGAGAGAAAAAACAATGACATAAGAAAAGGACTGAATGAGCAGTACTAACAGTACATCAGCAGTAGTACTCTTGTAGTGGCAGTAGTAGTAGTTGAATTATTAGAACCATATATACAGAAAATCATTCATTCAGTAATTATAAAAATAGATAAATAAATATGAATGAATGAGTGATGTCTGACCTCTCTGAGCGCTGCCATGGCTCCTCGGACATCCTCCAGGTCTGTGATTGGACGCTGTAGCCTCTTCGTCAGCCCCTCCATGAATGAGAAGATGTCATCCATGCTGACGGACGCCCGGCGGTTCAGCGCGGCGCCAAAGGCTCTTTTCCAGAGGCGACACTCCTGAGCGAGCGCCAGCTTCAGCTGCTCGGTGCCGAAGAGGACTGAGCCCACCGGACAAAAGGCCGGGAGCTCCGAAATCTGCCCCTCCAGCATCTGCAGGGACAGCAAGGCATCATGGGTAACGAGAGCAAATATGTTTTCAGTGGTGTTCTGCTGTGAAGTGTAGGTTTTCATGGCTTCATCATTCACTCCACTTGACCTGCTGAGGTCACAGCCCAATGACCATAAATACTCTGATTACACAGAGGAGCGGTTTCCAATCACCTCGTCACGCGGGCCATGACTGACAGTGAGATCTGATTGGTCAACGTGCAGCCTGATCTAACACAGTGAAAAACATCCTGCAGTCCACGCTGTGGCAACCAGTCTGTCCTAAACAGCCGCAGCTTGTTCAAAATGTCTGCGTTACAAACTGCAGTGAGCCGCAACTGTTTGGTCCTGGTGACCATTTTCACTTTGATCTGAAGTGATGAGCAGAAGTGGACTCACGGAGTAGAAGGAGATCTGACAGCTGAACTCCGTCAGCGAGGGCTCGGACTGCAGGAAGGCCTGAACCTGCTCCTCTGGGTCCTAAACACATCGGCCTGTTAGTCCAACTCAACAACAACTGGCCATGCACGCACACACGCACGCACGCACGCACGCACGCACGCACGCACGCACGCACACACGCACACACACACACACACACACACCTGGATCCACAGAGCAGAGAAGTGAGTGAGTTCATTCAGAGTGTCAGCAGCCTGAGCTCTCAGAGACGACACGGCGGAGCTGAGCTGGATCACCAACCTGCTCCAAACAGCCACAAAACAGGAAGTCAGGAGAAATGAAATGAGACTAACGAGGACTGAAAGCAGTGAGAGGACGTTGGTAAGTTAAAGGACACTTGAAGTGAACTAGCAATGACAGACTGGTCTTTTAGTTTGACTGAAACGGTCAGCGGTGGATTGGGACTTAAGGTGGACGTGAGAATATTCCAGAGCCCGAGAGCAGCGACAGAGAAGCTTGTCACCTTCGGTCTTAACGCGATGAGGATGAGGATGAGGATGGGGGCAGAGTGCGCTGTGGTTGGTTTTTGTGGTTCAGCATCAGTTGAATTAGTTTTAATGCAGCGCTGCAGTGTGAAGGTCTAAAGGTTTTACTACTGTCTTTCTGTCCTCATTCCAGTTGTGAGTGAAGGGTTGAAATGCTGAACTGCAGTCTCATCTAGTGTGTGCCTTTGTCGACGGTCTAATGTTTTGGATCTGACCTGTAGACTCGTTTCTTGTGTATTTTCTTTCTGCATCATCACGATTATTGTAAAAACGTACAAACGTACGTAGAGTTTTTCTTCTTTCTTTCTTGTTTTTGTCAGAAGTCTCTCGTTTCTTTTATTTGATGTGTTATTTGGAGTTTTCACATAAATATCAGTCATGGCTGAAGCTCGACGCTGGAACCGTGCGTCCTTCATGTGCTTTGTTTTAGCTGCTAAATGCTAAACTCGTCAGCCAATGAAAGAGCAGAGAAACTTAAACATCTCATTCACGATTGGACGGCCGGACTGACTTGGTGACGTCTTTGTGTTCGGCCAGCTGTCTGTCCAGAGGCCTCAGCACCAGCGGCTTCACCGGGATGTCGTCTCCTGCGTCCCGACCCGCCGCCTGCTCCACCTGGCGGAGAGAATAACACTGGAATGTGACTGGCTGTCTGGCAGCAGGTGTTTCCAGAGACAGATGAGTGATGAGCGTACCTGCTGCTGTTTGTACTGCAGGTGAGAGTAAGCCCACAGAGGGATGTCTCTGGTCGCAGACAGCACAACACTCACCAGCTTGTTGACCGTACTCTGAAACACACACACACCACACACACACACACACACACACACACACACACACACACACACACACACACACACACACACACACACACGCTCAGCAGGTTTGACTGAACACCTCCAAAGAGCTTGAAGCACGCTGGTGGCACGTTATTGCAGATGAGCGACGGAAGAACCTGGATGTCGTCCAGGCTGGGTCTGAAGATGATGTTGGGGATGGCGAGCTGGATGGAGGCTCTGAAGAGAGGAGGACGAGGAGGAGGAGCTGACTGGCTGCTGCAGGAGGAGGGCTGGTATTTGGGGACATGAAGTCTCCTCCTCAGGGCCTCCAGAGAGGATTTGGTGGCTGAGAGGAGAAGAAATAATCAGTGTCGGATGAACAGAGCTGAGGTCATCTTACAGCTTCAACCACTGACGGCCATGTTTCCACTTCCTTTCAGTCTCCTCAGCGTACCTAAAGTCTGGACTTTCAATGGTGCTGAAGTCGCTGAGTGATGTATGAATGCTACCTGGTGGCAGGTGAAGCACTGAATGTTACTGTGGGTGTAACAAGGACGTTTCAATTAACACAAAGCAGACATCACGTAGAAAAAAGAGAAATGTTTCACTTCCTTTCTTTGTTTTTGCTCTGAGAGTAAAGACTGAGAAGGAAAGCGAGAAGGAAGAGCAGAGAGATGGCCTGAAGGAAAGGCAGTCCAACTGAGGAGGAAGAGCAAGAAGGCGGGGAAGGAAGGACGGACGACCTTTGACCAGGGCCTCTGTGTTGCGATGACAGAGCTGACCAATCAGGTTGTAGAAACGACAAGGAAGACAAGACTGACAGCGAGTCTTCTGTTTGGAGTCTGGATGGAGACACTGGAAAGACCCCTGAGGAGGAGAGGAGACAAGGAAATGAGGAGAGGAGGTGAGGAATATTAATGACAAATGATAGTTCTTGTGTGTGTGTGTGTGTGTGTGTGTGTGTATTACCTCCAGATTAACAGTCTCTGTTATCTTCATCTTCCTCTTCAGCTCCTCAATCAGCTCAAAGGTGTACTTCTCTACCTGCTGACTCTGCCTGCGCACACGCACACGCACGCACGCACACACACACACACACACACACACACACACACACACACACACACACACACACATCAGAAATGGGCCGTCTGTGTGTTCGCTCGGCGCTCTGTTCGGTGTTTTACCAGCTCAGAGTGACGGCAGCAGCTTGGACCGAGCTGTCCGTCTGCAGCAGCAGCTCCTCAGGTGAGACAGGTGAGTCCTCGGGCAGGACCAGCAGACAGCAGGACGACACGGCCTGAAGCAGCCGACCGATGCGGCACTCCAGCAGGTCTGTGGTCACTTTGGACACCTGATCCAGGTCTTTGAGAGCCAGGTACACACTCTGGATGACTGAGGAGGACGGAGAGAGCGGCTGAATCATCTCTGGCTGCATCTTAACTCATTCATGTTGATAAAAGTGAAGTTACGTGTTCATATTTTATATCATCTGCACCCATTAATTCATTCATGTATACATGCGTCAGTGTTGAGAGCAGTCCAGGACAGCGTGGTGAGTCCAGGCGAGAGGGCTGCCTCCACCCGGCCGATGAAGGGCTGCATCACAGGCGAGAGGAAAGGGGGGATCCTGGCAACTGCCGATCTGTAGTCCTGGAGCAAGTCCAGCAGCCTGGACCAGAGCAGAGAGTCGAGACAACGCGAGCTTGACAAAGAAGATCGAGCATCGACTTTGACTTTACAATTAAGTCCAGTAAAAGGTGAAATAAAATCAAATGAAAAAACAATAACATCGACACAGAACAAAGAAAATGAACCATGAACCACAGCAAGGACTGATATGTGTTCACAGCATGAAGTCTGACTGCACGTGCTGCTCTCACCGCTCATACAGAGCTTTGAGCTGCGCTTCCCTGCGGCTCATTTTTACGATGACCTTCGGCACAGTCGCCCCCAGTTTGGTCATCCACCGGGCCTCCTGCAGCACCTCCAGCACCGCGGGGTCCAGGTTCACGAAAACCTCCTGAGGAACAGATCATTAACATTCATTTGAGAGAAAAATAAAGAAGCAGAAGCAGAACTTCCAGGTTCTGGTACAGATGTAAGACGTCATTCAAGTCAACCAAACCAAACTCTAATGGACACAGAGATGTATAGTTGTGTGACGAAGTTGTGAACTCTGCTGTCGGCTGCACTGAGCTGATGACAGGAAAGCAGTTTGTTAGCTGACAAGATGCATCATGTAGATCAAACAGGCTGATCCGATGGAGCTACGCTAGGACTTTCCCCCTTCTTCCAGTCTTTGTGCTAAGCTAGGCTAAGCACATCCTGGTCCTCTGTGCTAAACACACAGATGAAGCTGATATCATCTGAAAAAGTCTGACTGTCACATGAACACCAGCTCTTTGAAGGCTCACTCACCTTGCTGTTTTCGTGTCGGACCAGCAGGGCGGCGTTCAGGCACTGCGGCGCGCTCTCTGCAGCCTGACTCCAGGCTTGCAGGTGCAGCACCTCGTACTGCAGCAACGTCACGGCCATCTTGTTGTAGCTGCGGATCACTTTGGTCATCTCTGGTCCCTGGCGGAGAGACAGGCAGGGAGGCTCAGGACTCACTGATCAGGAGTATTTCCATGACTGATGAGGTGAAATCAGAGGCCGTACCTTGAGGACGTCGAGCTTCTTCTTCAGGATCAACATGGGAGCTTCGATCTTCCTGAAAAGCTGACGACTCCACAAGATCCTACCTGCCACCTGAGAGGAGGCGACAGCTGAAGTTAGCCTGTGGGCAGCTTGTCTCTGGTTCATAAATCAGTGGGCGGAAGGACAGAAGATTCACCAACAACCAACAAGTGTGAAAAAAAATCTGATGCTTTTCTTTGTCATCCATGAGAGTAAACTTTGCTCTAGCTTTGGATTTCTTTGTCGGTCAGACAAACTGTACAAGCAGTGATGAAAATAACGGTAAGTGTAAGTGAGCACAGTTGGACGAACGGTGCGGGGACAGGTGTTGGGACCGGTGTTGGTACCGGTGGCAGGTTGCGTCCAGTGGGCGGCCTGTCTCTCTGTCTCTGGTAGGTCTTCCTCAGCAGCTCCAGCTCTCTGCCGTAGCAATGCAGCAGCAGCAGGTGGTGCTGCTTCAGGTCCAGACAAGCCGTCGGACCGGACTCAAAGATCGCCAGCAGCTCCAGCATCCGCTCCGTCTGAAACACAAACACTGGATCTAAACATCGGTCGGTCTCCTCCACACACGTTCGAACTGGTTCCAGGTCAGAATGTGCTGAACTCACACTGAGAGACTGCTGGAACCAGAAGTCCAGCAGAGACTGAAGAGACTGGAACACGCCCTGAACCTGGAGCTGGAAGTCTGCGTAGTCCCTGTCAAACTGAGACACAGACACAGACACACACAGACACACACGGAGTAACTTAACACTTGAAGTTCCTGAACTGTAAACTGTTTGATCGACACTGACGAGAACAAAACTGTTCAGTCAGCATCAGACGGTCCTCGTTTTGAGTCTGACTGCACTACTTTTAAGCTCACTGCCGATGCTCCAGACTAGATATTTTTACTTGTTTTTAAAAAACTTGGTTAGAGAAATTTTCCTGTTGTGTGCAGATAATTCTGCGTATTTTAAGTAACACTTCCTGCTTTATAGCTTTTCTTTCCTTGTGCAGCCCAGAGGGTTAAATGAGCCATTAAAAAAGATGGATAAATAAATACATCTCTGTATTTATGTTCTTAAGTTTGGCAAACAGGCAATAAATATGAAGAGCACTTCCATTTCAGCCAATCATAGGCTTAAACCCACCTTCTGGCCGTCCACTGATTGGTCACACTAGCGCCGCGAAAGCTGCAGAGAGCCAGACTGGCTGATTGTGGATAGAAGAGGCAGAGAACGCCCCCTGTAAGAGTGTCTGCGCAGTAGGCCGGACGCCATTTCCAAGCCTGCGTGTTGCTACACTGTACTGGTGAGTTGAGTCAACTGTTAGCAAGTAACTAACCAGCGCCTAAAAGTCCGCGAGCACGCGGCTAACTAGCTCCTAAAAGTCCGCTAGCACGCGGCTAACTAGCGCCTGAAAGTCCGCTAGTACGCGGCTAACTAGCGCCTAAAAGTCTGCTAGCTTCATTGCTAATTATTCAGACATTTTCTGTTATGTTGTACAGGGCTCTCAAGTCTCACACGCATTTTAACCCGTTCACACGCTCAAACGCCACACCTTGTATTTCTCACGCAGAGAAATTACCAGGATAACGCCCACCAAGTTGCTTCGCTATTTTTTATAACAGTGGAACAGGTAGAGGAATTAGTGATGTGTTGGTCGCGGACGAAACTGCTCGTAGAGCCGCTCTTTAAAGTACACGATCTGAGCCGGAGTCGCTTTGGTTTTTTTCTCGACTTTTTTTCTGTTTAAGCTACACGTGATTGGTCAACTATATGATGTGTGGTGGCTTCTGTGTGCACTTTTGAGCAGGAGGGGGAGGGGTGGGGGTTACAGACACAGCGCACGCGCATACACACCTGCACCTCCCCCGCCCCTCTGCCTGCCCGCCCGCCCGCCAAAATGTCATTGTAGAACTCCGTAGAAAACTTGAGAGCCCTGATATTAAGAGGGTCATTTGTGTTGTTTTCATGCACTTTTCATGCCAGTTCATTTGTCTTGTTGCAGTTTAACTGCTGACCAAGATTTACTTTGCTATATTTTGGTGGTGAATTTCACTGTTATTAATTGTAATTTTGTCATAATTTAAAGGTGCAGAAATGCTGTTAATTGTGTTGTATTGTTACTTCTTTACTATGCACTTAATTGTAGTTGGAGTTTAACTGTAAGTATAGCTCTTTAGCCTAATTATTTTGGCTGGTTATGAGTGTGATTTTGAAACTAAAGTGAACTACATATGTTATACAACAGAAAATGTGAATTAAGAGCATTAAGTTGCATTTATTACCCTCATTCTATGATCATTAAAGTTCATAAAATTAGCATAAATGTGATTTTTATCTTGACCTCATCAATAGGTCAGGTTTTTTTTGAGTCCCCTTAAGAAGAGCTGAGACTTCAGAGGAAATCTGAGAGACAGCAGCGGAGACACCAGAGATTGTAGAGAGAACCTGTTCCAGTACTGGATGGCGAGCCCAGCCCATGAGACATAGAACCTGTCGCTGCCAAAAGGAGGATGTTAATTGAACCCCCACATCAAGTGCGGTAGGATTGAACTGAACACACACACACATCACCAAGGGCGGAGACCATACCTGCCTTCCCTCATACTGGTCCCACACTGGGGTTGGACTGCAAACTGTGACTCTAACAGAGACAGTGAACAATAGACCCAGGTCTTTCTTTAGTTTTTTATTGTGCGCACAGTTTATTTTTTTTAGTTTGTTATTTTCTAAGTGAACCTGAAACATACCCTTGTATACCTTGGCTCCTGTCGTTCCTAAAACCTTCTGAATCTGGTCCGATCTTTTCAGCTACCCTTTTAGCGGCAGCACATACTGGTTACACTTGTTTTTAAGAGCTATAAATAAAACTTGAAGAAAAAAGCTATTTTTTCAATCTATTCCTGGCAAATCATTCTGTTACAACTTTATTTATCGCATTTTTATGTAATAAAACTGATCCAATGTTACCTCGAGCTTGCGGTGGTCCAGGACGTCGTAGGTCTTGGACTTGGTTGCGGAGACAATGGTCTGATAGCGGATGTAAATCTTCTCCGTCCCCTCCACCTGTAACACAGCTCAGGCTCACTGCGTCTGCTCTGCATGTTCGTTCGCTCGCTTAACGTGTTGTTAAATGTGGTTTTGGATTTGCTTTTTCTACATTTCTGTTGTGCAATTTATCAAGAGGAAAAGGAAATTCAAACTAGTTTGAATGAAAGAAGAACAAATGTGTGAGCTCATGACCAAAACCCCAAAACAATGGACCCTCACCTGCAGCTTGACAAAAGAAGAAGATGAACACACAAGAAAAATGAAGTGGTTAAATATTAATAGTTAAGAGAAGTTAAAAACCAGCCCAGCTCACCTTCATGTTTTCAAGAGCGGCCAGGCTCTCCAGCGTGGACGCCATGTCGCCAATCTTCTCCAGACGCCTGCAGAAAGCATCAAACTTCCCGAAGATGTAGTTCTCACTGAACGGGATGGACAGAGAGAGCAAGGAAGAGGAGGGCAGTGCAGGCAGAGGTAATCCGTTACAGGAAGTGTGCTGAAACAGAGGCGACGAGCTGCTGCTTGGTCTTTACCTGAAGTCCAACTGTCTGTCTTCAGGCTTTTCTCTCAGTTTGTCTCTGACAGTCTGGAAGCTTCTCTGATACTCCACATTCAGATTAGAGGAGTCAGAGATACGCTGCAGCAGCACGGGCCTGACACACACACACACACACACACACACACACACACTTTTCTCATCTGATGTAATCTTAATTTCTAATGGAGCCTCACCCGGTCTGGTGGTCTGGTCTTCTGTACCTGCTGTGGTCCCAGATGTGGGCCACGCCCTGCAACAGGTGGCTCCTGCAGGTGGTGATCATCTGGTTGGTGACCTTGAGCAGCAGAGAGGTCATTCTGTCGGAGGTGTTGTAGTACTGAGAGACGGTGTGGATCATCCTGATGCTGGTCATCAGACCCGGGATGTGCTCCAGCACACTGGTCTGTACAAGCGAGAGGAAGAGGAGGGATTATTGATGATGAAAAAACATCCACACGCTGCCTTATGTGTGCGTCAAGGTAAGTCACGCAGGTTAGAAAGTGAAAATGTCCTAAATTTCACATTCTGTTTGCACAGCATGAAACAGAGGAAAGTTGCTTTAGCGGCTCAGTGAAATGATCCTTTACGCCTCACTTACACCTGACATTAAAAATCGATCGATATCCGGATCATAAACGATCGGATCTTTGTGTTTTTAATTTGTTCTCCTCATTGAGATCAGATCTGTGTCCTCCAGAGCAGATCCTGTGAGTGAGTGGTCTGAGGCGGCAGGAGATCAGCCCCAGACTCCCTTTAAAAATCACACAATTTTGAAAGTTGTTAAGGGAAACTTTCTAAACTTTGTGAAACTGTCTGAGACAGATTCTTAAGTATCTGTCCTCTCTTGTAAATTCGGCAAATGTCAAACATGAAGTATTCCTTCTTTTGTGTAAAATATTGTGTCAGTTTGTCTCGGTGTGTTTCACATAACTCAGGTGAACGTAGTAACGTACCCTGTCTTGTTTCGTGACGAATGGACCTTTGCGAGCAGTTAACCTAGCCAACAACTACCTACCCTTGTCTCACAGTCTCATCTAAACTAGCCCAGTAAGAACTTTCCTCCATCTCATCTATTGTAGACTCTTATTACTGAGAGTGTAAGTAAAATATGAGGAAGAAGAGGGACCATCATCAATGTCAGGTGTCAAACAGGTGGAGGGCTGATGCTTTGAAGACATAGTTTTTTACCGGAGTGCATTTCCCCAGCGGTCCAAAGAACTTGTCCAGAGTGGAAAGATACTTGACGTTGTCCTTAGCCTCGTTAGCCACAACGGTGATGTCCCCATCCTGACACAATCAATCAATCAATCAATGGTGATACTGGCAGCATAAACCTAACTGCTGGGAATTAAACCCAATCAAACTAAATTTCAGTTTAAACTGGTGTGGTTTTACTAGCTCTCTCCAGGTTCGTAGAGTTCTGGACTTGGTGACCTGCAGAACTCCCAGAGTCCTTTTCACATGAGGACACTTCAGCTCCTCCATCAGACTAACACACACACACACACACACACACACACACACACGTTATAAACTAGTGAATGAATGTAAAATTAAGATTTGAGCAGACACATTTAACTAAATGCTGTCAAACTATTTGCTCAAAGAGGAAACTTCCGTCTCTCCTGAAGTGACTCAGCCAAGCGTTGATAACGTGGGTCTACCTGTTAAAGGTTACCATGCGTCTCTTCCAGTGCTCCAGCTCAGCTGACGGCCCCACGTCATCGGCCTCCTTCCTCATCTGCTCGCTCTCCGTCAGCACCTGCTTGATCTGGTTGGTCCACACTGAGACCACGCCCTCCAGATGCTCCACCAGCTCGCTGTTATTGGCTGAGAGCAGAAGCACAAGCTCTTGAAAACTGTGACCTCTATGGCAGCCATGGAGGCTCATAACATGACGTCACCTCGCTGTCAATCTTTGTGCTGCGAATCATTTAACACGTTTCTACAGATGTCACTGTGACTCCTTCACCTCGCTGCGTCCTTCTTTCCTCTCTTTCTGACATGGTGTTGGGTAATTACATCTCCCTCCACAGTAACACTTGTTTGAAGGGATGATTCATCAAACATCGCCTCGGTAATGAAGCGGATGCTGGCTGGGTCAATGTAACTTTGAGGAGGAGCAGCTAGAAAATAAAACTGCAGCTGTGGTTGGCTGTCCTACCTGCAGCTGTGTAGTCTGCAGGGCTGCTCAGCTGGCCCACGGCATCGGGGAGATCCACCTGCTGCAGCTGGAACTTTCTGTCCACGCTGACTCTGGCCGAGGTCAGATTGCCAATGAACTGGTCCACTGAAGACAGAAAGGACTGGACGTCTGGACAGGACGCGCCCTCCTGCACTGAACCCCACGTCTGGACACAGAACAAAGGGTCAGCGGTAAGAAAAGAGGTTCCAAATGCAATCTGACTGAGGCTGAATCCTCAACAGTCATCAGTGACTGTCACACTCATTTTGACGTTTTTGGTCTTACGGCACAAACAGAAGACATCAAGAGGACAAGGAGGAGGAGGAAGTTTACAGGTCTTGTCCTGTAATCCCTCAGATGGCTTTAACAGCTCTTTGATGGTCCAGGGTTTGTGTTTGCAGATACTAATACTCCAGATACTAATACTTATCCTGAATTGACAAACACCTGCACACTTAGAACATATCTCTGTTTGCTCACAAGCTCCCTTCAATCTTCTGGTAAGTAACTAAAGAGATGAATCTGAGTAAAGAAGCCTTTCAGATGGAGGTGTGTACCTGCTGTGACATCAGGGCTGGTAACATGATGTGAGCCAACAGAGTCTCCAGACTGTTCAGGATGCTGCCGTCACTGCAGTCAAACATGCCGAAGTTCACCTCCTGGAAATGCAGCAGGTACGACAGTGATGTTACACAGGTGGATTACAGTGGCTTCTGTACTAAACGTGCCAAGTCAGCAGGGTCCATCCAGCTTCCTCGTGATGACGACGAAGTCAAGTTACACACCTGCTGGACGTTAGCAGTGGTTATGGCCTTGTCAGTGGTTCTCAGGAAGAACAGACACTTCCCCAGTAGAGGCTGCAAAAAACAGAAAGTTCAGTTCAATTGCCTGCACGTGGTTGACGCACTGTGATCAATTCTGCCATCAGAAGCATGTCTCACTAATAAAGACACGGCGCTGCAGCCGGAGGACAGCCTGCTGTGACGACATTACGGACCTAAAATTTTAAACCTGCCCTGAAAAGTCTGATGCCTTTAAGACTGGAACTCAACCTGTGTCCAGAAGAAAAGACTGAACGTTTCTTTTACACACAAATTCAGAATTTTTACTGTCTGAGCTACAGGATTTTTTCCAGACCATCAAACTGGACCTGGGACCAAGGTGGACAAGAAACTGAACCAGCGTCAGCTGAGTCAAGTCCTCAAGTTTTCAGTCTCTGTGTTTATTCAGCACCGCTGTCTCAGAAAGGCCTAATGGAACGTAGGTGATCCCACAAGAGATGAGAACTACTCTAATTAAGCTGAGTGAAAGTTCCTGAACACCATTCTTACTGCTCAGTTTGTAGTTTCTTATAGAGACAAAACGGGACAATAGACCAATCAGTCCACATTCCCTTGGTCAGACTGGTCAGCATGCAGTCTCCACGCTGTGTAATGTCTGCTGAAGGTGTTTGTCACCTCGCTAACCCACAAACAAAGCAGCACACAGGATTTCCTTCCTTGGCAACACAACACAGACTCAACCAGAGCACTTAAGATCTCTGAGGCCCGACAGCGGCGGACACCAGGCAGCATTGTTCTGAGCTCGGAGTGAAACTAAATCTGGTCTCCTCAGATCAGATTCAGACTGTCACACCTTGTCCACTGTCTGCAGAGTGACAGCAGGAGCCGTCCTCCACACGGACTCCACCCAGAGTCTCTCACCTCCCATTGAGTGCAACAAAACCTCAGATGTATTTTCAATGGCAGGAACTTTTGCCTTCTTTCATGGTTCCTCATGTCGCTCCTCGCCAGGACGATTTGTTTGAGACCAGCGTTAATGAGGTTTGCACCTCCTCAGTGGAAAACTCTCCGCTCCCTCTGTGATGTCAGGACAAGTCAAAGTGTGTGACTGTCTTCTGGTGAAGAAGATGATGACTACCTCAGAGCTCCCTGTAGTGAGGAAGAGTTTCCTCTGAGCCACAGCTGAGGCTACTGCATCCACAAAGGATGGAGGACTGGAGGACAGAGTCTGGTCGGAAAGACACACAGAACAGAGACAAAGACAGACAAGCCGTGAAGAGAGAGACAAGGAGGATAAAGAGAGGAGGGGGCAGATATTTGAGGAGAAAAAGAAGAAGTGATGATGATGAGAAGGACAAAGAAATCAGATAAAGAGAGAACAAAAAAGATCAAATCACAGAAGACACATTAATGAAGACAGACTTTTCATGTGAGGAAAGTTACCTGTTTCACATCCTGATAGAAGAAGATCAGCTTCTTGGAACCGTTCGCAGCAAAGAAATCATCGATCAGACTGAACTGCAAGAATCAGACATGACTGATCCACAGACTGAACACAGCAGAGCTCACTTCTGAGTTTGGAGTTTGAGAGCCGGACTGAGATGTTACCTTGTCATCAGAGACGAGGGCGTCCTCCACCTCCGCCTCCACCAGGGTCCCTGCATCCACCAACCTGCAGACCAAGTATTTGTGGCGAGGGTCCAGCGTCGCTCGTCTCTCCTCCTTCAAGGCTCTCGCCTGCTTCGCTATTTCTCTCCTCGCCTCGTTGGACAGCAGCGCTGTCCTTTTACCTGACACCTGGACAGAAGTCAGTCTCTGTACAGCTGGACCATGGCAGCACCTGGCATGGTCCAGCTGTTTCCAGGTGTGAATCATCTCATAAGACCAGACATTAAGAAAACCTTCTTCATTTATCTGTTCTGATACTTCAGATGTTTTTATCAGTTTCTAATAAAAATGTCGACATCCCAGCATCACAGCGCCTCCTGTGGCTGGCAGCTGTCACTGTATACTCACAGATGCGGCAGCGGTCGGGAGCGGAGCAGCTGCTGGAGAGGACAGGTGTTTACTGACTCTCAGGTTCTGGCCTACAATTCTCCGGCGTTCTCTGCCAGTTGCATCTGAGGATCAGACAAGAAAAGAGTGAAAAAGCACAAAAAATGAACAAAAATAAAATCTAAAAACAGAAATACCTGAAAAAGTGCCTGAACACACAGTCTCATCATTCTGTTTTCGTTATCTTATGTTATAATTTGTTTTTCTGGCATTGACAGAGAAATAAACTCAGCAGCCGTCAGCTGCACAGTTATGGTCGCTGGTGTCTTCAGGCCACTGCTACATTTGGCTTCGGTCCAAAATCCAGAGAAACCACAAAATGTATGAGAAAAGCAGCAAAACCAAGATGACATATTGCAAGACAGTGAAAACTTGGCTAAAAAATAAAAGTATTGATCGGATTTGGTTTCCCAAAACACTGCATGAAATCCATTCAAATGAGGCGAGGACTCATCAGTGGAGGTAACAGTTGTTTTATTGCAGTAAGAGTCATGTTAGGAGTGAAACTTTATGAATCAGTGTGTTGTCTGTACCTCTGTGGAGCTGCAGCAGAGGAGGCCTGGGTTTAGTCAAGGCTTCGTCTCCTTCCTGGTGCTCCTCTTGCTCCCCCTCAGGACCATCCCGGTCCTCCTGGCCCCCCGCCTGGAGCTCTGCGTGCAGGGAAGGAGCGCGGCTGTTCAGCCCGGGTTCATAGCTGCCAGCTGGGGGAACGATGGGCTCTTGCTCCCTCTGTGAAACCTCAGCTGGAGAGTCTGGATCTGCCATCTGAGAGTGGAGACACATTCAGCTTCAACATGTTCAGAATCCTCTGAATCAGACGGTGACAGACGCTCTTATTTCTTCTCAGATGTTCGTTCCATTGTCACAGAAAAAATGATTTCACATAAAGCACATTTTAATTAGTCATGATATTGAAAAATAATGATTTCATAATGGTATTTCACCTTACTTTCATTCAAAGTGAATTATTCTGTCGTGGTCAACTCACATTTTGAGCTCTTGAGTGGAAATCGTCCTGTTGAACAAGCTGAACTGCCCACGTGCTCTTGAACCTCAGAGTGACCTGCTGGAGCTGCTGTGGAGAAAAAAAGAGGCAAAGAGTGGACACGACCAAGTCTGAGGACGAGTCACTGTTGCTCTGAAGACACCTCAGCCGGTCGGACGCAGAGCTGCAGAGAAACCAGCAGGAAGTGAATCAAGTTTGGCTGTCGCCGTGGTAACTGTGGTTGTGCGTGTGACTCGGCAACTGAACGCACAACAAAGGTGTGGAAAAGAAACCAGGAGAGCTGGCGTGTCCTGACCAATGAAAGCAGCTGCTGCTCTTAAGGCTGTCACACGGCATCACATTTGTTTTGTTCACAGTGACAAACAAAAACAACACGACACAAAGCCTCGGACTCACCCACGGTCACGAGCGTCATGGAGGCTCCTGGGCTGCAGTTTCAGTCCCACCCAGCATGTCCAGAAGTGATCCTGAAGGAGTCCTTCATTTACCACAGAGAGCCTTGAGTTACTCTGGAACTGGGTTTCTTCTGATTCACCTGTCCTGTCCCACCTCCAGCTTTCACTCTTTGACCCCTTGAATTCTTTCAAATGACTCAAAATGAACATTGAAACATCACAAATGAAATCAAATTTGACACTTTTCCTGTGTGAAATCAGCTCATGCTGACATTGTGACGGCTGTGAACACGTTTGATCTGAAGAACACAACTCTTTGCTTTTTTAAGTGTTGTATTCACACGGGGAGAGAGGGACAAGTGTAAAGGGGAGGTGTGGTGAGGATGGAGCAGGGAGAATAGAAGAAGAGGAAGAAGACATACTTTTTTATTAATCACAGCACACACATGCTACAGGGGGAGACTGCACACACGACATGCTTAGTGCAATTTTCTCCGCCTTTAACCCATCCTTGGTCTGTCCTTCCTCCGCGGCAGACCAGGAGCGGTGGGCTGCCAGCCAACCGGCGCCCGGGGACCCAGTTCCTTTTTGTCACCATTGGTCAGGTGTTGATCTTCTTGCATGTTTTTAGTGGGTTTTTTTTATGTAGGATACCCCAGGTGAACACGGGGAGAACATGCAAACTCCACACAGAAAGGCTCCCCCTTAAAGGGCAGCAGGCACAGAAGGCATGGTGGAAGACACACCCACAGCGCCCCAGGTGGGAATTGAACCCGGGGCCTTCTAGCTGTGAGGCGACAGTGTTACACTGCCCCACTGTGCCACCCAAATAAGTATGCACTCCAATAAAACAGAAATATTGTTTGAGTGGACTGACAGGTCTTTAATTAGTGTTTAGAAAAGGAAAATACAGTGACGTCCAACATTCAAATCCACAGAAAGCTGCTCTCCTTCATGAATGAAGATGAAATATTGCTGACATCAGCAGGTGGAGCAGAGAGAAGCTTCAATGAGTCATGCTTCATGTTTACATCCCACACTTATTCTGAACAAAACATTTATCTCTCAGTAAGTTTACAGATGAAAGGAACACATCACAGATCACCAACACGACCAAAGAGAAGCAGGAAAAGCTTAAACGTTGCAGAAATTCAGCAGCTTGTACACATAATATCCAAGCCACAAACATAACACTGTGTCGTTGTCTCGTCTTGATTCTGATGTGGCGCGATCGACACAGCCGAGCCTGTCGGGGAAACCGGCATCTGGTCCAGCTTCTGACGGGTCGTGTTGCTCAGGCTGAACTGAAAACTTGACGTCATCGTTTAGGTGCTGACACAATGACGCTACTCTTCCTGCTGCACAAACAGCAGATTTACACACTTGAATTGAGCAACAACCACCAACCACGATCCTGGAAAAACAGTTCAGACACATTTGTTTCTGTCACTGTCATGGTGGACGTCTGCTGCCAGCAGGTCAGTCATCCTCTGAATGTCTGCTGGTGTAAAACAAAAGAACCAGAAAAATTCAAATCATCATGAATGTACAAAAGAAAGCCCAGGTCCAGGTTGCAGATACAGGTCCAGGCTCCAGGTGGAGGAGGTGTGTGAGTGAGGAGCAGAAGGAGTGGAGGAGTCTCAGTGTGTCTGCAGAGACTGTGTAGAAGGACAGAGCAGCAGCAGAGCAGTCCACATACACTGATGATACTCTGTCACATCCACAGGAACACACAGGGAGGATGCCGGACTTGACATTGTGTCTGACAGTGGAGCTGATCTCAGAGCAGTTCACACTGCAGCACTGACAGTCATCTCCACTTGTTGGGATTCCTCTGTCAGTCACTGCTGGATGAAGCTCTCCTCTCCACTCTACCTCCCAGTAACATGGCCCAGTCAGAGCCTCTCCACACACAAGCTGCTGCTGCTGCTGCTTCAACCTCTCTGGACCATCAGGACACAGCTGATCGGCTCTCGGCCAATCACCTTTCTGATCGCTCTCACTAATAGTGAGACAACTTCCATCTGATGAGAGAAGAAGACAGACAACAGAAGTCATCAGTCAGAGTTCACAGAGACTCCTTCATCAGCTGGCAGTCAGTGATGCAGCACATCCAGTATCTGTCTTTCTGTCCAATCCTGAAGCCCGTCACCATTCTCCTCTCACAGCTTCACTGAGGAAAGCAGCTGCTGAGAAGGTTGGAGGTTTACAGGAAATACTGGATCTGTGCTTTGATACTAACTGTGTTTAATACGACACTGCTGAGACCAGCATGGACTGACTCCAACCCTCTACTGACCTCAGAGTCTTCAGACTACAGTCTGGACTCTCCACCAGATCACACAGAGGCTTCACTGCTGAATCCTGCAGCTTGTTGTTTCTCAGGTCCAGCTCTGTCAGATGGGAGGGGTTGGACTTCAGAGCTGAGGCCAGAGAAGCACAGCTGACCTCTGACAAACAGCAGCGAATCAACCTGAATAAAGAATAAATGATGAAGATTAAAATCCATTTCTAATCCAATCAGATGTGTTCAGGTTGTAAATGTGGAGCTCAACATTACTCTGTNGCTGAGAAACCAACTCTGATTATTGGCAGCTCCATTTTGAGAAACGTGAAGTTAGCGACACCAGCGACCATAGTCAAATGCCTGCCGGGGGCCAGAGCGGGCGACGTCGAATCAAATTTGAAACCGCTGGCTAAGGATAAGCGTAAATACAGTAAGATTGTTATTCACATCGGCGGTAATGGCACCGGTTACGTCAATCGGAGGTCACTAAAATTAATGTGGAATCGGTGTGTACATATGCAAAGACGATGTGGGACTCCGTAGTTTTCTCTGGACCCCTGCCCAATCTGACCAGTGATGATATGTTTAGCCGCATGTCATCATTCAGTCGCTGGCTGTCGAGGTGTTATCCAGCAAACGGTGTGGGCTTCATTGATAATTGGCAGACTTTCTGGGGATGACCTGGTCTGATTAGGAGAGACGGCATCCATCCCACTTTGGAGGGAGCAGCTCTCATCTCTAGAAATCTGACCGATTTTATTTATGAACCTAACCCCTGACAACTGAGTTGAGACCAGGAGGCAGAGCTGCAGTCCTATACGCTTCTCTGCGCTTCCATTAGAGCAGTTACCCACCCAACACTCCATAGAGACTGTGTCTGCCCCCCGACCACATAAACTAAGTAAACCAAAAGTAAAGAGAAGAGGAGTTAATCATAAAAATCTAACTAAAATTAAAACAACCACTGCAATAGTACAACAAGATAGGAGAATTAAATGTGGACTCCTTAACATCAGATCTCTGTCCTCTAAAGCTGTTTTAGTAAATGAGTTAATATCAGACCATAAGATTGATTTATTTTGTCTGACTGAAACCTGGCTGTGTCCTGAAGAGTATGTTAGCCTAAATGAAGCTACTCCTCCGAGCCATATTAATACTCACATTCCTCGAGGCAGCGGCAGGGGAGGTGGAGTTGCAGCCATTTTTGACTCAAGCCTTTTAATCAACCCTAAACCTAAACTCGACTATAACTCATTTGAAAGCCTTGTTCTCACTCTTTCTCATGAAAAATGGAAAACAGTGCAGCCAGTTTTATTTGTTATAGTATACCGCTTTCCTGGTCCTTACTCCGAATTTATAGCGGAGTTCTCGGAGTTTCTATCAGGTTTAGTCCTTAAAGCAGATAAAGTAATGATTGTAGGTGACTTTAATGTTCATGTTGACGTTGATAATGACAGCCTTAGCACTGCGTTTATCTCAGTATTAGACTCAGTTGGCTTCCATCAGAATGTACATGAACCGACTCACTGCTTTAAGCACACCCTCGACCTTGTTCTGACATATGGCATTGAAATTGAAGACTTAATAGTGTCCTCACAGATTCCTCTTTTATCAGACCATCATTTAATAACTTTTGAATTCATATTACCAGACTACCAGCCAGTAGGCAAAAACTCTTACACCAGACTCCTGTCTGATAGTGCTGTAGCTAAATTTAAGGATATGATCCCATCAGCATTTAATTCAATGCCATGTCTCAATACAACAGAGGACTCCTATGCTAACCTTTGTCCCTCCCAAATTGACTACCTGGTTGATAGTGCCACAGGTTCATTACGTATGACACTTGACTCTGTTGCTCCCCTGAAAAAGAAGATAATTAAACAGAGGAGGTTAGCTCCATGGTATGCCCCTCAAACCCGCAAATTAAAGCAAGCTTCACGGAAAATAGAAAGGAAATGGCACTCTACCAATTTGGAAGAATTTCGGTTCGCCTGGCAAGACAGTCTTAAAATATACAGGAAAGCCCTCCGCAGTGCCAGGGCAGCCTATTACTCTGCACTAAGAGGAAAATAAGAACAATCCCAGGTTTCTCTTCAGCACTGTAGCCAGGCTGACAGAGAGCCATAATTCTGTTGAACCATGTATTCCTTTAGCTCTGAACAGTAATGACTTCATGAGCTTCTTTAATGATAAAATTCTTAGTATTAGAGACAGAGTTCATCGGCTCCTGCCGTCAACAGGTACTGTTTTGTCTTCA
>JBBMOE010000128.1:97959-110748 GCA_037975065.1 Chaetodon trifasciatus
CGTTTCCACAGCAGCATAAAGAGGGCAGATATGATCAGTAATCAATCACTTCACTCCACAGTCGTTTAGTGTTTGGGCCAAAAGAGCAAAACAGATGCAGCGTTTCCCTGGACTCTCCACAAAGCTCAAACTTTCATCAGTGTTTTCTTGAATTTCTGTGACTAGTTGGATAAAATAAGTGAAATATTTCTAATGAAATTTCTTTGACCTTGTCAGTATTAAAGAAATCTCTCCAACAATCGTGGACCAATGTGACAAAGCAGGAGGAGGACTCGTCATGTTTTGCTGGAAGAGTTTCTGGATCGTCTTATTCTTAGCTCGCCGTGAAAAACACCTTTCAGCGGCAGCTGCCTCAGTAACATCCCACAGTAAAGGCTGACGGCCATTTCCCCGATGACCTTTAATCAGAGAACGCCTGAGGGCACGGCATCGAACGCAGCTCAAAGTCCTCTGGTGAAACAGGGACTCCGCAGTGCCAAATTCATTCGACAGAATTAGAAAGTTGACCGTGTTGGTTGAAGAACTGACTGAGCAACACAATATTATTATCAGACCACTGCTGGAAAAAACACATTTCTGTTTCTATCAAATACTTCGATTGTTCCAAATAAAAACCAGCGAGGAGTAAATTCATGCTGGGAGATCAAGGACCACGCCAGCAACACTTGTCTATGAAATGAAGAGTTTAAGGGGATTCTGTCAGCATTATAAGATCACAGCAACATCAGCTTCAGACCACCAACTGAGGAGAACACGTGATGGGAATAAGGTTCCATGAGGAACCCCACACTTCAAGTAACACCTCCTCCAGTTCATCCTGAAGGTGTGCTTCAGTGCGCTGAAGTCCAGAAAATTAAAGCCACCTTCTCCGTACTCGCTCACCATGAAACGGCTCAGGAGCAGGAAGTGATGTCACTGCCACAAACGTGTCCGTGCGGGAGACAGAAGTCACGAACCCATCCTCAGGTCGACGCCTACGACGTCTCTGCTGCAGGACGCAGACGTTCAGCTGGAGTTTACTAAACATGGCAGAGGGTGAGGACGGAGAGGAAGTGATCCTGAGGGAGTCCACATGTTTATTCTTTGTCTGCAGAGGATTCACTCATTAAACTCTGAGTGAACACTGACACGTTACAGTACAAGTCTAAACTGAGCACGACCTGCTGAAACCAGCTCAAGGACGTAACACACAATCTCTAGCTCTGACACACACGCACACACGCCCACACACACACGCTCTGTGTCCACAGAACTGGCAAACAGTCAAACTGTTGACTTCATTCTCACATGTCTGTCCTCTACAGTCCACAGGCAGAAAACTGACTCACACTTTAACAGTAAACTCATGAAAATGTTGGATTGACACTCACCCTGCCTCAGACTTCAGCTCTGCTCTGCCTGCTCTGGTCCTCTTCCTGCTTCCTGGGTCACATGATCAGTGTTCTTCTTTGAGGTTTTATGGCAGCTGGCGTGCACGATGCTGCATTACTGCCATCTTCTGGTTTTACTCTCCATCTTGATCCATTGATAGGAGACACTGAAGCATCTCCCTGTTTTCCCTAGTCTGTCCAGTCCAGCTGTCCTTAGAAGACAGAATTTCCATTTCGTCCCTTGCTCTTTGTCCCCACTCTCTAACAAACTCTTAATGTTGTCCTCCACTCGCCCTGTTTGCCCCACCTGTGCCAACTTATCTCATCTCTCATGTGCAAGTGTGTGTACAAGAAACATAAAAAGTATCTTTCAGCTGAAGATCAGGGATCAACTGAAATCAGTCACAGCACACACACACACACACACACACACACACACACACACACACACACACACACACACACACACACACACACACACACACAGAAGTACAAGATTAGCATTAAAGAAGGAAAAGCACCACCTACTGTCCAAAGCAACACATTACAACCAGAATGAGTGAGAGGACCAGTGAACTGATGACGTTCAGGTCACGTTCAGACAAATCAGACTCTGTGTTTTCTCACATGACTCAGGTCTGTTTTGTCTCAACTGTGTGAACAGCTCAAATCACACGGAAACTGATCAGACGCAGGCCTGTTTGTGGGGGCGCAGCCTCAGTCAGTCCGACTTTGACGACACACACTCACCTGAACTCAGCGTCCTGTTACGAGACTCTTGTGGACAGATGTTGAAGGTCGACTTTGACATCTTGACGCCTGAAAACTGTTTCAGTGAAGCCCTTCACGTCACGATCTCACCACTCCAGGCTTCGATCAGGCGTAGCAGCCGTCGCATAATTAATCATCTGGCTCTGTTTCCGTGACAGCAGTCCTGTCCAGTGTTTTGGTGTGTTTGGGAATGTGTGAGTGAAAATAACTTTGATAGTTTGGTCTGAACACATATCAAAGAAAAGAAGTTTGGCAAAATGTGCGGAATTATATTTTCTTTTTGTTTGCTCCCATGAAGAGAAGTTTTCTGAAGTATCAGAAAGTATTAACCGTGAAGTATGTCAACAAATACTGTGTCCTCCATTCTTCCATGATATGATCCCAACACAGACACCTTAAAACGGACTTCGTTCAGTAATTCAAGACCAATGAACGCGTCCACAGGACAGCATCATCCTCACTGTCAGCTGTCCGGTCAGTCAGGACCGTGTCCAGTTCTGAACCACGACAGATGAACATCATCGTCTTCATCTTCATCGTCGGCATCAATAAAGACAGAGCAGAGCTTTAGCCAAACAACAGAACGCAGCTTTAATGAGAACAACCATAAAAACAGAAATACTTCTTCTTCTCTTACATATAAAAAGTGTTTTTGTGTTTAATACAGAGGAGTAGTTACATGGGAGGGTCAGCAGCAAACAGTGTCATCATCTTTACAGACCAGCTTCACCTGCATCTATTGTCGCCTAAATAAATCCTTTTAAAATCATTTTTTAACTGATGACACAACCCCAACATCCACAGAATCAACATGGCAGTTAATTAATCAGAAGAATTCCTTTCATGATAAATAGACTTGTTTGTCCATGCGTTGTTTTCTGTCGCTGTCTGAATGTGTTCTGCTCTCGTGTTTGACCGGTGAGTCACATCGAGGTTGTCCGCGACACAAATGAAATTAAGTGAACAAATTAAAGATCGTACTGAAGCCCATTTGAAAATCTGCTAATTTAACGAGCCACCGCACAGACTTTGTGAAAGAAGATTCAGCTGAACAGTAATTCACTTAAAGGTCTTATCTTCACAAAATGAACTTTCAGAGCTGCCCATGTCTGCTCTCCGGTGTACTTTCATGGAGCAAGAAGCTCTAAAATACATTTAAATACACAAAGCAGTGAACTTCCTCCCAGCTCTCTGCTGAGAATCTACTGATCACAGTTCAGTTTGGAAACATCAGCTGAGCTCGCACGAGTCTCGCCTCAAAGATTCGCTCTGAGAAGCTGAAACATGCTTAGAAGGTGAAACGCTGCTTATTCTGATGGCGCTTAAGGACTACAACTCCCATGAGGCTTTGGTGCGTGTTTGTTTCAAAGCATTCCATATGCGCGTTAGCATTAAATCTGCAGATTTTTGAACAGAGTTTGGTTGAACCTCAGTAAACAGAATATGTCAGGACTAACGTGGAGGCTGAGAGGGAGCGGACTTCACAGTCGGCCTCTCCTGCCTGCCGTCAGGTGCTGCAGGGGATGTGATGGGGTCGCTGGGGGGTGGGACAGACTTTCTGGAAGCTACATCATAGAGCAGGGCGTCCGCCCCTGCGGCTGACCCGCCTCCATCTTCTCCACCTCCAGGATCATCCTCCTGAACACCTCCACCGCTGTCTGAACACACCAGAGGAGGCAGAATCAGTGCGGACGTTCATTAAATTTTACTGGCTTCACTCACTTTTCAAGCAACTATTTCCAGTTTGACATTAACTTTCAGTTTCAAAGCCAAAGAAAAATATCAGAATCAGCCAGAAAACAGTAAGAAGACTCAAAACAAATGCTCTTCTGGTAAAATCAGCTGATTTTATTTTGTCCTCCTGTTTCCGTCTCCGTCCTCACCTGGTTTTCTTTGGCTGAAGACTCGAGGAAGGCGGCGTTCCACGACTCGGCCAGAGCTTTCCCCTCCTCGAAACTGATCACTCTGCACAACGACAGCAACACAGCAGCTCTCTGCACTGATGTCACACATTCACACACTTTACAGCAGGCGTCAGCCAATGAAAAACGAGCCTGACGTTCAGTCGGGGTCAGTTAATGATGATTTGTTATTACTGTTTATTTATCTAAAAGCCTTTTTTTGCTGTTTTTGGGGGGATGTACCTTCAACTCTTTTTGTCTGTGATGCACTTTGGAACAAAGTTTTTCTGATTTACTGACGTCCAACAGATGAAAGTAGACGAGAACACGGAGCGTCAGATTTTCACGCCGTGTCCTGATCCAGACGCCTCACATCAGTCTGATTCCCGATCAGGTCTTCTGCTGAGCGGTCTGTGTGTCACAGAGTATCAGGTCGTGACCTTTTCTTCCTCTCTTCCTCTCATTTGTTCTTCACGTCCACGTTTACTCACTTTTATTCCTTTTCTTCCTGGTTTCTCTTCTTCTTCTTCTCTCTCGCTCTCATCACTTCCTAAGCTGTGAAAGCCTTTTCTCACTGCTCTGATTGGACCAGAGAAGCCTGCAGACTTACACTGCGCACGCACACACATGCGCATGCACACACACACACACACACACACACACACACACACACACACACACACACACACATACACACACACACACACATACACTCTAGCAGTGCCCATTCACTGAAGCTCTAATAGCTGAATGTGTGTGCATGTGTGTGTGTTTGAACCACATCACCTTTGTCCTGTAAAAACAGTCTGACACACACGCTGCAGTCCAGTCAACATTATGTTCTCGTTGCTCAGGTGATGTTCAGGTAATGTTCAGGTGAGGTTCAGGTAATGTTCAGGTGAGGTTCAGGTGATATTCAGATGATGTTCAGGTGATATTCAGATGATGTTCAGGTAAGGTTCGGGTGATGTTCGAGTGATGTTCAGGTGAGGTTCAGGTGAGGTTGAGGTGAGGTTGAGGTGATATTCAGGTGATGTTCAGGTGAGGTTCAGGTGAGGTTCAGGTGAGGTTCAGGTGATGTTCGGGTGAGGTTCAGGTGAGGTTCAGGTGAGGTTGAAGTGATATTCAGGTGATGTTCAGGTGATGTCTCTAAACTTCACTTCTGAACACGCTTGTATTTCATCCTGTGGGGACGTTGAATCTGAACAAAGCCTTCTAATCTGCTCAACTGACCAATGTGAGCATCCATGTCAGCAGCTTAACTGCCCGTGTGTGCATTACGTGTGTATGTGTGTGTGTGTGTGTGTGTGTGTGTGTGTTCTACAACAGTGTGCTGAAAATGTGTCATACAGTTCATATAAAACACAGCATCACACAAACAGATCTTTAAGAAGCTTCAAAACATTTTTAACTCTAATAATATTTTAAAAAGTTCATTAAAGAACGTGTGTGTGTGTGTGTGTGTGTGTGTGTGTGTGTGTGTGTGTGTGTGTGTGTGTGTATGTGATAAAATGTCTCACCTCTCCATGTGCAAGTCTTTCTTGTTCCCAACTAAAATAATTGGTACCCTGGAGAGAAACAAAGAGAAGCGTTTCCCTCACAGAACAGAACTTTGCTGTCTGTACGTTCATGTTTACGATGCTAACAGAAGCTGCTAACGGCTAATTCAGCAACATCCTCGGCATTGTGGGAACTGTTGTCCCGAAATCCATTCATATGAACTTCTCTCCTGTTGCACAAAACCGACTCTGCAGTCATACACCTGTCATACACCTGTCACACACCTATCATATACTTGTCATATATCTGTCACACACCTGTCACACATCTGTCACACACACACACCTGAACGCTGCTTTAGTTCAGCATCTGTAAATCTGCTGTTACTTTGAGTTTGTTATGAAACTGACTGATGCATGAAAAATTTGATTTCGTTAAAGGAAGAAAAAAATAGCATTTATTACTCTGGTTGTCCATTTGACATCTGTGTGTGTGTGCGTGTGTGTGTGCGTGTGTGTGTGTGTGTGTGTGTGCGTGTGTGTGTGTGTGTGTGTGTGTGCGTGTGTGTACGTACTGGACGTTTCCCACCATGTCCAGCAGCTTCTCATGGATAACTCTGACCACTTCAAAACTACACAGAGACACAACAACAACACACTGAATGACTGTTACCATATAAGGTCAATGGGAACGAGCAGTTAATCACCATGGCAACAGTGTTAACGAGCTGTTCCCTCACAGAGCTCGTTAAACACGTCAGCTGCTTCCTCTGAAGTCAATTAACTCATCAAACAGACAGAGAGGAAAAGAAAGAGAAGGTGAAGGTGACACGGCTGAAAAAAGAGAAATATGGAACATTAAAACCAGCAAATTTCCCAGAATTCCACCAAATTCACTGGTTTCATAGAAAGAATAATCAGAAAGAGGCTGTGAAGAATTTATAAAATTCTTAACAGCTTAATTCTTGACAGCTTAAAAGACAAAGGAAAGAGAGCAAGAAACAGAAGAGGCAAAAGAGAGAATCAGCAGACGAAGGGAAAGAATCAAAAAGAGGAATTTAAAGAATAAATGGAGACAGATGAAAGAGAGAAAGAGAGTCTGCCCACCTTTTATACGACGTTACAGAGTAGATGAGGATGTAACCGTCCACATCGATGGTGTAACTCTGAGGGAAGATGGAGTACTCATCCTACAGCGCGCGCACGCACACACACACACACACACACACACGTTTTAAGATAAGGTAAGATAAGATAAGACAGAAAGCTATGGTTGTATAGAAGCAGATAAATGTGTGTTTTAATACAACATGACCTGACAGTCACACGTGAAGCTGCGGCTGCTCTGCTCTTCACATACAAATAAAAACAAATAAAAACACTTTGTACCTGAAGATGAGCTCACCTGACCGGCCGTGTCCACCAGCTGCAGGTTGTATTCCTGACCGTTCACCGTCATCGTCTTAGTAAACGCTGAGAGACACACAGGCAGCACGTTAGCGCCGCGGAGAGGAAGGAGAGCTTCCACGAGCAAGAAACAGACAAAGAAGAAGAAGAAGGAGAAGAAGAAGAAGAAGAAGAAAAGGAAGAGGAAGAAGAAGCAAGAAAACCTCATCCAGAGGCCCACTGACACATGTGGTTAGTTCACTGTCTACAAGAAGAGCAGGACAGTCCAGTGTCTGCGGTTAGTTCAATGTCTGTGGTTAGTTCAATGTCTGTGGTTAGTTCAATGTCTGTGGTTAGTTCAAGGTCTGTGGTTAGTTCAATGTCTGTGGTTAGTTCAAGGTCTGTGGTTAGTTCAGGGTTTGTGGTTAGTTCAAGGTCTGTGGTTAGTTCAGGGTCTGTGGTTAGTTCAGGGTCTGTGAAAGCTGGACAGACAACATTTAATGCTGTAAAAGAGGTTCCAGCTCAGTTTTATAAAGGTGAGGTAAATAACACAACCTTCAATAACACACACACACATACACACACACACACACACATGCGCGCACACACACGCATACACACACACACACGCACACACACACACACACACACACACATGCGCGCACACACACATGCGCGCACACACACACTCTTACTGTTCTCTATGGTGGGATCATAAGAGTCGACAAACTGTCCCTCCACAAACTGGATGGTGAGAGAAGACTTCCCTGGAAACACACACACACACACACACACACACATTGTTAACTCATCAGTAGTATCAATGGACAACACAAACGCAGACACATTTCTTCTGTCTGTGTTTAACTGGCACAGCAGATCTTGGTCCTCGAGACCAACAGACGTCTTCAGGTGTCCGTCCCTGAGATACCGACGTCTGGGACAAACCTATTCTGTCAGTAACCTGTGAAGGTGTGCTCCAGGTGAAACACAGGAAGCCTGCCTGGATTGTCAGCCATGATGCTCTCAGCTGCAGCATCAGGACCACACCTGTCCTACGATCTGATTGGCTGTCAGCTGACCAATCCCAGCTTGTACATGGTTCTGGGCGTGGGAACGGAAGCGCTGGCTGTAAGTTTGGCCCCTCATCTCTTCAGACAGCAGCTGCTTGGACCTACTTTCAGAGCCCTGTGAAGACAGAGGCAGCTGCCCTCTTGGTGCACGTTGTGTTTGTGGTTTCCTGTGGACTGATGAGAGGAAGGACAGTCCAGAAATTCCCGGACAACATGCTTCACGTCAACTAATAGTAGATGCGTGGCTTCAGATGGGCACGCGCCACAGTCCCACCCCGCCTGATGCGGTTATTTACGGCCGGATAGAGCATGACCAGGACTTACCCACCGATCTGTAACCCAACACGGCGATTTTCCGGGATTTTGGCTGCGGCATGGTCTTATTTCAGGCATCCAGACAGGCGGACAGAGCATCAGAGCTCCTGCATCATCTCTACCCGGAGCAGCTCGGACTCACCGCATTATTAATGAGCGCTCAACGCCGATTGGCTACGCACACCTTCGGAGGCGGGTCTTCGACGTGAGCGTGCGTTCCCATTTGTTTAAAACGGACGCACCCGCTGACGGCCGTTCTAGAAGCCCTCGTGCATTCGACAAATCGGATTGAACGACGTGTACTTTGAGCCAATGGGAGAGCAGAGTGCGCCAGAGTGGGCGGGAGCAGCGGTGTAAACAGCAGCTGCTCTGCTCATTCACGGCGGATGAAGAGCTGCAGCTTCCCAAAGGTCCAGTGATCGATATGTCGATGATCAGACCATTTAACGGCGGGATATTCGTTGGAGAGGTTACCGAGAATAAAGGCTCCAATAAAAACATCGAGATTTACATACAGGATGTAACTTCACGGAGAAATAAAGGCAGAACATGTGACTAAGTGGGTCTGAGTAATAAAGTTAAACAGGTTTCCTGTTAAATTGTCATCATGTAACTCAACAGGAGACATTGCAGACATTAAGAGTTGATTCTGAATTCTTCCACAATAAGAGGCCTGAAGGACAAAAAGGCTATCAACGTCATATTTATACTCCCTTCTGTTATTTTTGTACATGTTTTTCTTGTAACTTTGCGCAGAAAATGGTCTTTATGGACAGCGTCGTGTGCACATGATGTTATTGTACACGTGTTCACTACAATAAAGATTTTTGTGTGTTTTTTAAGCTCTGCTGTGGCTCCGCTAGCTAAGCTTGTCAGCTCAGGGGTGGGCGATGCTGGGAACTTTGGTATGATCCCATACCAAGTAAATACAGGGCTAGTATCGCCGATACCGATACCAAGTAAATACAGGGCTAGTATCGCCGATACCGATACCAACACCAACACCGATACTTTTTACTTGAAATGTCATGATCATTGAATAGTTTTGTGATTTTGCCTTTAGTTGGTTGATTGTGATTATGATAAAACACAGGACAAAGACTTTTGGCAAATAAACAGGTTTTTTATTAACTATATATTTATAAAAAAAATAATGTAACAAAAATATAAATATAACAATATAAACAACACAACAGAAAATACTTTGTATTGCACACAGATCTTTGTGGAAAAATAAACTTAGTCATGCAAATAAAATGAGTGAGTTTGAGAGAGAGAGAGAGAGAGACTAACACACAGCAGAGAGAGAGAGAGTAGCAGAGAGAGAGAGAGAGAGAGAGAGACTAACTCACAGCAGAGAGAGGGTGGAGAGAGAGAGAGTAACAGAGAGAGAGAGAGAGACTAACACAGCAGAGAGAGGGGGGAGAGAGACTAACACACAGCAGAGAGAGAGACTAACACACAGCAGAGAGAGAGAGAGAGAGTAACAGAGAGAGAGAGTAGCAGAGAGAGAGAGAGAGAGACTAACACACAGCAGAGAGAGAGAGTAGCAGAGAGAGAGAGAGAGAGAGACTAACACACAGCAGAGAGAGAGAGGTGCGCTGGTTGCACGCGGCACAGACACACTTGGAGAGAAGCTGCGCTCGCTCCATGAACTGTGAAGAAATTTGAGTGGTTTGCTGGACGTACAGACGAGAAACTGCAACAAAAGAATCGATCTCATCACTCTAGTATCGATCCGACAGCGATAGGCACCTTGGTATCGATACTATCGATATTTAGATCGATACGCCCGGCCGCTTGTTGGCTCGTCCTCCCTCAGTCCGTCCTCCCGCACTTTGGACCTCCTCGTCTCGTCTCCGGGTTTAAATGGCCGGCGTCGCCCTCAGACTGTCCGCTCCCTGGCGTTTAGGGAAATTAAGAAGGTGAGATTCAGAGACTGTTCCTGTCAGGTCACGCTGATGCTGTCTGAAGCTGTTTCTGGTGGTTTTGACGCCAACTTTTACTCCTCCGAGGGCTCAAGCGAGGTCACAGTGACATCCTCAGTGTAGCTACGAGTTAGCTTGGCTCTGCTAGCAGCCTCACAAAGACACTCGGTGCTGTGTGACAGTCAAATATTTCTTTAACCAACTGCAACTCTGCTGTTTGCTTGTTAGCAGCTTTGCAAGCACTTGATAGCTGGATAGCTAACTGAGTGATCGTAAGAGAAGTAACCAGCTAGCATGAGTGTCTCTGGCTTCATCTGGTAAACTTTGCACGCAGTCGGTGTCAGAGCTGTGCTAATGTGGTGAGTGAACGTGAAGCTCTCACTGAGTTTAAGTAATGGAGCAGATTTCACGGGTTGTTTCTAACAGGAGGGGTCATGCTAGCAAATAAAGCAGCTCTAGCTAGCTGTGCTAGCTGTGCTAGCTGTGAACTTTGCTCCAGATTCCCAGAGCAGGAATATAACCTGCAGTTCACTTTGCGTTGGCTCATTAATTGGACCAGTGAACAAACACGAGTGCTGGTTTCTGTCCTGAGGTCTGGATCAGAAGAACCAGTTCGTCGTGATACTCAGGTGAAAACACTGATGGCTGCAGCCTCTGAAATGTGCCTGTCCTGCTCCTCTTCGTCCTCTGATATGAACTGAACGTCTTCTTGTTGGACAGATCAAGACATTTGAACGCATCACTTTGGCTGTGGGAAACAGTGATTTTCACCATGTTCTGATGTTTTACCCACCAAACAGTTAACTAACCAATCAGAGTAAAATGAATCAATAATGAGACTAACTGTTGTTCCACTTCAATCTATAAATCAGCTAAATTAGCTTCATGTGTTGATTGAAGCTGCAGCTGATCATCACTTTCATTCTTCTTCGGCACCGTGAAAATGCCCAGACACACAACCAGCACACATGTTGGATTTTTTTGCTTTTAAAATGGCTGAAATTGATTAATGGATGAATCATTTGCAGCTCTAATATTGGCACGATGGAAAGAGACTCTTTACAACAACGTTTTCACTCGTTCACGCAGTAAATCCACTTTGTTCGGGAGAATCTGAATCCAAAACGCTGGATGAGGTCAGCCACAGTGTGACAGAGTCTTTAGAAAACTCTGCGTTGTCTCATTCTGCAGATTGAGATGTGGGGAAAAGATCAGTCATTCTCGTTATCAGCTCAAACTGAATCTTATCGGGGGGGGGACGTTCGGATGTGACGTCTCAGACCATTGAAAGGTGAAACAGTGAATGTTTTCTTCTCCGTCACCAGTTTGCTCCGACTCTGCGGCGTTCCCAGTCTGACACTCCACACCACAGCCTCTCCTCTGATGGGTGAGTACCTGCTGCCAGAGGTTTGGAACTGATCCAGTTCAGGTTTGGAGTTAAAAATGGCCCTCAGCGTTTATGTTCCCATCATTAGGACAGGAAGGAGGAAGGTTTGGCAGAACAGCACAGCTGCTTCCAGTCTGACATGAGTCTTCAGTCGACCAACAGAAAATAATCAAATGTTTTCAGGATCAAATTATCGCTTCGGTTATTCATCAAGAAAAAATTGTGACAGAAATCTCAAGATTTCTGTGAGGATTCTCTGTTTGATTTGACCGTCAGCTGGATAACACGTACAACACCTCTCTGGACTCTGAGACATTTCCTCTCTATTGTTTGATGTTTTATATCCATCAGACTCTTATTTTTGTTTGCTTTCATCCAGAGTAGAATAATCCAGAGTACTTTATGTCTGACTGACAAGCTGATAGGAAGAAAAACCCGCCAATCAAAGCATTTTATGACACGACCAGTACGGTAAATGATGTGAAGTAAGTGAGTCGTTTCAGCTCGTGTGTGTTCAGGTGCGACGGTGGAGCAGTTCGAGCAGGCCAAGAGCAAACTGGCGACGCTGAAGAACGACCCGGGCAATGACGTCAAGCTGAAGATCTACGCGCTCTTCAAACAGGTGGGAGGCGCTCCGGGCGCTCCGGGCGCTCCGGGCGTCTCAGAGCCAGTGTTTACCTTCGCAGCATCTCTCTTCTTCTCTGTTTGCACTGCAGCTCTTCTTTTGCCAAAGCGAATCACCTCTCTGACCTGTGACGGAAAGTACTGACTGTCAGTACTGCGTGTACTCACTGGTCGACGTGAGCAGCAGGGGAGGTCCTCATAAAACATTCATTTACTTTTCTACAGAGTTTAACTCTAATTAAAATATTGTTTAAAGTCCACAAAGTTTCATGTCTGTCAGGTCTTCAGTCATGTGAAGTGAAAGCAAACGCAGTGTAAGAAGATGACCTGATGCCCCTTAAACTGATCCCAGATCTGTTCTGACTCCTTCCTGTGTGTTGATCTGATCTTAAAGGATCGTCTGCATTTGAACTCTTTAACCTCACAGAAGCTGTAAATGACACTCAGCGTCTTTAACACCAGCTCTTTCTCAGGATTTACACATTTAACCTCTTCCTCCTCCTCCTCCTCCTCCTCCTCCTCCTCCTCCTCCTCC
>JBBMOE010000128.1:115421-122921 GCA_037975065.1 Chaetodon trifasciatus
GATGATGATGATGATGATGATTAGATGTGATGTCATCTTTAATATCAAGAAATCAGTTGATTGATCATAAATGTAATTAACTGTCTCTCTCTCTCTCTCTCTGTCTGTCTTTCTCTGTCTCTGTCTCTCTCTCTGCCTCTCTGTCTCTCTCTGTCTCTGTCTGTCTTTCTGTCTTTCTCTCTCTCCCCGTCTCCGTCTCTGCCTGTCTCCCTGTCTCTCTCTCAGTCTCTCGCTTTCTCTAAACAGCTGATCCGATCGATGGACAAGGAGCGTCTCCACGCCGTGAACGATGCAGAGGTGGAGCGTCTGGTGGAGCGCTGGATGTCAGACGAGTGCCTCAACGCCGTCATGAACTTCTTCCAGGCCAGGTCCAAACTGTGAGGAGGAGGTGTGTGGTTGGAGCTGCTCGGGTGGAGGTGATGGAGGTCCAGAACACGTTGCTTTTGCTGGTTCACTCACAGATGAAACTCTTCCTCTTCTTCGAGGGTTCCTGGTTTCTGAGCGCCGCCTCGCCGCTCATCTTCATCGTCTCGGTGAAGCGTCTCGTGTCTCAGATTCTGCCCCTCATCCTTCTGGCCCGTCCTTGTCCTTCCTTCCATTGGATCAGTTTCTAGGTTACTGTAATTCTTGAATGAATCGGAAGAGATGGAGCGTCCCCTCTGTGTCTGCAGCGTCCTCCTGTGAACAGCCGGACGTGTGAGACTCTTGACATGGAAGCAGGTGTTTGTTAGCGATCGTGATCGAGTCGTGATGAGTTTTGTAGAAAACACATGAGTTCCTGACGTCCGAGGTTGACCTCCATCTTTAGCTCTTCTTCAGCGGTGACGGTTGGTTCGACGTGGACTCGCTCGGCGTCCCCGCTGACTTCATCTTTTATCTTTTCTCTTTTCATTTATCTGTTTCTGCTGTGTGATTTCATGAAGGACTCACTTTGTTAAATGGCTTAGACGCTTTGTGACGCCATTCACAGGCGACAGGTTCAAATCAATAAAAGACAGAATGTGTAATTATTCACGAGGGGACATTTTTTTTTATGTAAATGCACAGAGAGAGGCGGGTTGACTGGATCAGTCAGACCGTTCGTATCGTGACTCATAAGACGGTGTGTGGAAGAACAATAAAAGATATTTGTTTTTTAATGTTCTGTAATATGAAACTGTTTGTAGTTCAACAGCTGATCCAGTAGGTGGCAGCACTCACCTGAACATGAACTACAGAGCTGACCTCGGCGTCCTCACAGCAGCTGGAGTTAATCATGACGGGTCAACAGAAATGTGTTGTTTTTGTACTTTAATGGTTGATTTGAAGCTCACAGTGATGGACGATGCCGCTGAGACGCTCTCAGGTCGATCTCTCTTTTTTAGTCTGTCTGCTTGTGAAACACTGAACTTTCAAAAATCACATTTTAGGCTTTGCAGACATAAAAGAGACCAAGCTGTTCAGCTTCCAGGAGACGCATAAAGTAAATGAAACGTTCAGTGAATTCACCTGTGAAGAGTCTAGTTCTAGAAGAGGAGGAGGAGGTGAAGCCTTCCTCATGGACAGGAGGGAGCGCCCGGCCGGTCAAATGTCAGTCAGTATATTCCACACAGGTGAGTTATTTCAACGTCTTCAGGTCTACAGCTGAAGAAGACAGCATCAGGTGCACAGTGGACGTCTTTTTGTGGCTGATTGCTGCAGACAGATATGGTGGATGAAGCTGGACCGTCTCCGTCTGTCTCAGCTTCCAGGAGGATCCAGCAGAGACGCCTTCAGGCTTCAGGTAAGCTTCTCAAACCACGGATGGAGGTAACTGACACAACACCCTCTGCCTGTCTGAGAGAGCATCAGATTGACGCCACCCTCATGTCTTTGTTAGCTTATCTTAGCATAAAGACTGGAAGCAGCTAGCCTGGCTGTGTCCAAAGGTGACAGAGTCCACCAACCACAGCCTCGCGTTTTGTCTCCGAGGCTCGAGAACAAAAATGGACTTCAATGTCTGAAATGTTTCAGCGTGAAAGAGAAGCTCAGTCACGACTCAGCAGGATCCCACGGAGGCCAAGATCCAGATCTCTCCAGATCCAGAGAAAGCAAAGGGCCAGTTTCTAGAGATAATGAGATCATTTATGATGAGAAAACTAGGATTCATATGAGTGGACCACACGCTCAGTTTGGGAGTGTCACTGTAAACTTTCCAGAGATTTGATGTGAGGGTGTTTCCGTCTGTAAGGAACAGACGTAGGAGACGGTGGCTTGAGGGATGTTTGTTACCACAAGATGTCCCTGAATCCAACACGCTGGACCTTTAATGCCGTGTTTCTGATCTTGGAATTTGTTTGCCTCCTGAACAAATTGACTTCTCGTTGTAGGAAAGTCCTGAAACTTAACGTGGAGCTCGTTAAGTCCATAAACTGAAACGAGTTTGAAAGAAAAGCCAAACGGGCTCTAACGTGAGAATCAGACGTCTGTCAGATCAGCTGCTGTCTGACGAGACGACGAACCTTCTATTCGATCAGCGATCTGACTGTCGGACTGTTGGATCTCTGTCAGAAGACAGAAATCCGTCTTCATATTTATATTTGTTTCCTCTCACTCAGTCAAATAAAGTAACGCTGCCGGTCTCTCTTCATGTCAGCACTGTTGAAAACACGGTTGTCTTCTTTGAATAAACTTTATTGGAGTGGTCTCTGGACAAGCTGGTCCAGAGTTTGGTGTGAGTCGAGGTTTCTCTGTTGATTCGTACAGACGTATGAGATGAATGAAAACAGCCTCAGTCCACCTTAAATTATCTGGAAATGACAGCGTGGCTCCTGGTGCCACGTGTCGGCCATGTCAGTGCTGTCTGCTACAAGAGCTGGAGCCGCCAACGTAGCGTCCTCTTTGAGGGTAAAATCAGAGCTTCTCAGCAACGGTTACAGATCTTTCAGAGGAGGATTTGTTCAGAGTTTTTCCTGTTAAAAATGAAGATGCCGGTAGTTTTCTGTCGAGGACAGCGGAGGAAGTCTTCAATGACTTTCAGCTTTTTTCGTTCTGCTCTCCTTTGAAGCCTGAACAGGAAGCAGAGCTTGTGGCCCCTGCGGGTCACCGTACTTGAATTCCATTGTTGTCAGATTTAACAATGTCGTCCTGAGCTTTGGGACGTCCAGCCGGTCTGGTGAGGCCTTTTAGCTCTGGTGTATTTATGAGGGACGTCGCAGCACTTTTCTTCTTTCTCCTCAGTCTGAAACATGTCGGGCTCTGCAGCCTCCCCAGAGCCCCAAACTCAAACCCTGATGTGTAAATCTCAGCTCGGCCCCCTGCCTGGATCTGGACCGGACAGAGAAATACGATACAGAAACCAGCCAGTGTGCCTGTCGCTACGAGACAAACACCATCGAGGAGGTTTCAACGTGGGGAAAAAAAACTATTTCCAGAGTGAAAACATCCGTCTGTGCAGCTTCAGTGAAGAATCGAGCGACGCTGTGTAGTCTGGATCCACATTTCCATAATGACGTGATGAAACGATAAAATACCTCGAGCAGCTTCAACTCAGCTTCCTGCAGATTTCCTCTCAAGTTATTAGAAAACCGCTGAGCTGGAAAACAAACTGTAAACAGGAGTTTTCATGAGAAACGTTTCTAATTAATTTGATAATGAATTTGTGCATGGTGACGTGAAGCAGCAGCCGAGGGGTGCTGTTCTTAATGTCTCCAACAGCTCCAGCGCTGCACTGTTTTCAGTGATGTTAAACATCATTTTACAATCCACGTTTCATTAATTTAGTCCTCAGTGTGCTCAGAACACATGAAAAGATCTACAGTTTGATGAGTGACAGCTACCAAATGGACTTCGTGGTTAGATTGTTTCCTCTACTGCTGTAAAGTGGAGAATAAAAGTCAATCAACGTCAGTCTCACATTAACGGTATCAATGAATCTGTTGGGATGTGATGTTCATATAAACATGGTCTCACAGTGGAGGCGCTGCAGAGACTGGACAGACACCACCTCCTTTTTATCTTATTCATTGTTTACTGAGGCTACAAAAATGTTAACACACAGGCCTCATACACCCAACTCCACCCGACCCGACCCGACTCGACCTGACTGGACTCGACCTGACTCAGCCTGACTGACTGGACTCGACCTGACTCGACCTGACTGACTGGACTCGACCTGACTCAGCCTGACTCGACCTGACTCAGCCTGACTGACTGGACTCGACCTGACTGACTGGACTCGACCTGACTTGGCCTGACTCGACCTGACTCAGCCTGACTGACTGGACTCGACCTGACTGACTGGACTCGACCTGACTCGACCTGACTGACAGGACTTGACCTGACTCAGCCTGACTGACTGGACTCGACCTGACTCGAACTGACTCGGCCTGACTCAGCCTGACTGACTGGACTCGACCTGACTTGACCTGACTCAGCCTGACTCAACCTGACTCGACCTGACTCGGCCTGACTCAGCCTGACTGACTGGACTCGACCTGACTCGACCTGACTCGGCCTGACTTGGCCTGACTTGACCTGACTGACTGGACTCGGCCTGACTCGGCCTGACTCGGCATGACTCGACCTGACTCGGCGTGACTCGACCTGACTCGGCGTGACTCGACCTGACTCGGCCTGACTCGGCGTGACTCGGTGTAGTTTGGTTGATAGTCGACGCTTCTTACAGTGTGTGAGTGCTGATGATTGTTGTGGTTTAAGTTCTTTTATCGTCGTTTTATTGGTCGTTTCATGTTTCTGCTGCTGTCGTGATTCGACGTTGGTGTGTTTTGGTACATTTTGTTTATTTACTGTAGCTGAACGCGTTGCATCAACACAACGATCACAGTCGATAAAGTAAACAAGCGTCATCTGCAGCCATTGGACACGTTTTTTTTTATCATCTTTATTCGACTTTTGCAGGTTAAACATGTTTTCCTGAACTTCTCAAACTCCTCAGGAAGGCGCGAGCAGCTGCTCACGTTTATTCCAGAGAGTCTTCAGAGGAGCGAATGTCAGATATTCTGCTCAACAACATTTTCAATCCAGGCGGAACCTTTTCTGAGATTACACTTCAGGGAATAATTACTCCGTCAGAGTCCCATCATGACGCCTCCACGGAAAGAGGCTGTCTGCGTGTGTGTGTGTGTGTGTGTATGTGTGGCCTGGCTGGGGGGGGGTCATCCCTCAAATGACATGCTGGACAGGTGTCTCTTCCTCCCTCCTCTTCGACCCCATCCTTTGTGTCACTCTTCCTCCTCTCTCTCTCTCTGCCCCCCCCCCCCCCCCCCGTGGTTTGGGTGTAACTGTAGATGGTCGAGCAGAGGTGGAGATTTCCTTCAAACTGCTAGAGAGCCAATCACATGAGCCGGATGACAGGCGCTCCCTGAAGGGACCAATCATCAATCAGTCGCTGTGACATCAGCCAATGACCTGCCATCTGGTGAGGTGAAGGTTTTTTTATTTTATTTTCTTTTCGTCTCTTTCTTTCTTTTTTTGTGCTTCAGTTTTTTTGTGTTGGAGACAAAAAGTTTATTGATTTATTAACAAACTGAATCTGATGAAGAGAAAAAAAGAGAACAGATACAAAGAAGGCAAACAGAAGAGAGGTGATAGAGCGAGGGAGACAATGAGAAAGAAAAGTGAAAAGATGAACGAGATGATGAGGACAGGCGGGAAAGCAAGAGGAGGAGGAGGAGGAGGAGGAGAAACAGAAGGAGGAGACGATGGAGGAAAAGCTGAGATCTCCATTAGCTGCTGACAGATCGTCGTCAGGAGAGACGGCGGCATCCAGAGGTCAAAGGTCATCAAACTTTGTTAAAACAACAGTGAGTTTCTCAGAGATGCTTTCCTGTCATGTCTTCATGAGACTTCTTCATCTTCGTTTGGTCAAAGACGCCGTCAGACCTGACGGTGGATTAACGAGCGCAGGACGAGCCGAAGACGCCATGATGGATTTCATGTTTGTTTCACTGTGACGTGAATTTGTGAGAAACTTCGATCTACAACTACAGAGCGTGCGTGCAAACGAGCGTGCGCGCGAACGTGCGAACTCTCAACAGGCCACAGCAGCAGGAGTTCAGAGTTCAGGCGAAGTTCATCAGTCACTGTATGTAGGACAGCTTACGGGGGAGACGTCTCCCATAGCATAACCTCATAGATCAACAGTAACGTACAGAGCGTCCTCAGAGAGACGCGGTGCTGCAGGGGAGGAGAGCGCGAACGCTTTCAAAGCAAAGAGCCGCACAAACAGATAATGCTGCATTCAAGTCCACTGGGAATATCCGTCGGAAGAGCTTCGGCGGTTAAAAGCGTCGAGTGCTGATGTTTGAACTCGTTTGAAGCGGCGGGCTGGAGGTTTCTCTTCGTCTCATAATTATTCTCAGCCTCTTCACACTCTGTTGAACCCACTTCTCCTCAACCTGCAGACGGGCAGCCTCCTGCGCCTGCGAGGAAGCTGCAATGCATGCTGGTCCGCCTCTGTGGCCATAGATCCAGTGACCATTGATCTGCGGGATTTATACCCAGATGTGCCAAATTTAATGCGTTTTCATCAAACGGCGGCAGAATGAAGTGAAGATTATTTTGTCTTCTATTCCAAAGATCAGGAATGAACTTTGAAGGGCCAGCTTTTTGTACGGTGGCCAGTTTAGGACATCTCTGCTCCGGCTAAATGTTAGCACTGACGTTTAGCTCAAAGCGCAGGTCATCAAGTCAAGCTTTTTAAGAGGAACCAATCATACAGCTTTAGGTTGTGACTGCCACTTTGAATCATTTACACTTCGGTGGATGACTGCAAACACTACAATACCCATGATCCTCGGCTGCTGTTGCAGTGGAGAAGTCAGAGGTGTGATCAGAGCTGCAGCGAACGAACAGTTTACTGGACGGAGTAAAATTCAGCTTCAGCTCGCCGTCAGTGGAGAACATGGCACAAAGTGAAGCTCTGTGATTGGATGTTTCTCAGTGAAATGCACCCTGGGAGTCGTAGTTCACTTCAGTTTTTATGTCCAGGCTCCTTTTAGACTTTTTAACTCTTGTTTGGTTCAGCATTCTCGTCCATCATGGTGGTCCAGCCAACAGGAACATGAATAATTCAAAAGACGTTCGTCAGAAAACAAACAAACAGATCTTGATGTTCTTCTTCTAATAACTGATTTTTGGATGGAAAGCGATCAGGTCCAGGTTCTAAAACGGTCTTCTTTGTTCTGCACTTCGTTTCTTCTTCCCCCCCTTCATGTCTCACCTCCCGCCATCATTTCACCTCCTCCTTTAACTCTCCTCTTTCTCAGCTAATAAAGGGTTTCCTTTGCTGGCCTGCAGGTGGAGTTTGATTTAAGGGAGGAGCAGGTGGTGACAGAGAGGTGGGAGCTACACTGTTTTTTTCCCCCTCCATCGTTTATCACATAAATCAGTTCCCCTCTCTTCTTTCTCCTCTCGTGTGGAGGAGGAGTGAAGAAAAGAGAGAAACAGGAGAAGAGAAAATAAAAGGAAAGAAAGGAAAAACAGAAAAAGAGACAGACAACAGGAAGACATGAGGGACAA
>JBBMOE010000128.1:127921-144647 GCA_037975065.1 Chaetodon trifasciatus
CCTGCCAGCCAATCAGAGACCGGCTCCTCTAAATCCTTTCGGATTTCGGACACTCATCCACCCTGAGCGTTAGGTTAGTCTTCCTGCGGTCACTCTCAGATGTGCTTGTTTTCTTTTCCGGTCCCGGGTGACACCTGTGCCGAGGCGTACCTGTGTGACCCCGCGTGACCCCGCCCGCCCGGTCGCCCCCGCACTCCTTCGTTGAAGCCAGCGAACCACTTCAGCGAGTTCACATCGACTCCACAGGCGGCTGCAGCCTCCGCGGGGCCACATCAGGACACACACACACACACACTCACACACACACACACACACAGTCATTTGAAGTGGCTGGAGGTGTTTGGTTTCATTTCTCATTCAGTCCATGTATTTCTGAGGGAGGCCTGCTCTGCTATGCATGAGGGACATTTACATTTAACAGTTATTCGACCTACATGCGGAATGACTGCAGAGAGGAAGACAGAGAGGAAGATGGATGTAAGAAGGGAGGAGGAGGAGGAGGGGAGAGGTGTTGAAAGGAGGAGAGAGGAGCGACAGAAATGTGATGGGAGAGGCGTTGAGTGACTCGCTGTCGGCTGAATTTGAATATGAAAGCATAATTTTTTTTCTCGAGCAGGACGACACACGAGTTCACAGCGTGAACTGAAACGAACCTCAGCCATGAAGAAGCGCTCTCACGCTCTCGTCTGAAATGTGATACGAAGCGTAAATATTTCCTCAGATTTTCTGGGATTACAGTTTTTAATTTTGCAAAGACGCCTCGACCTGATTTCTCTCCCAAAATCCCAACATGTCCGACCACCGTGCAGCCAGAAACTTCCTCCACCTTTGCACCGGATGCCCTCATACGTCCCCACCCACACACCTGTTCCCACTCCTCGTCAGTCCTGCAGTTACCTGTCCTGCTCTGTCCACTCACCACGTCATCTGCTTCCTTTATTCAGATCAGATCAGCTGGTGCGTCGTGTCTTTGCATCAATGTTGTGAGACTTGTTACCTGCCTGTTTTGGATCTTGGTTCATGTGTTTGTAGACTTCTACCTCACCTTTGTTTGACAGTGTTGGACTTCTTTCCTGGTTTTGACCCTGGTCTGCTTCATCCGTCAGTGAGCCTTTGTACTCCTGGTTTTCATGATTAAAGCAGCAGCGAGGAGTTTAATACTGATGCCTGTATGTGACCCCCATAAACAAACAAGACCACCAGTGAGTAGACTGGCTGTTTCTGTACAGTTCTGAATGTCTGCCATCCATTCCCCCTGAAATCAAACGACGCAGAGCCGAGGAGCCTGTTTACATTTTCCCAGGAAAAGTTTGGCAGTGAGTCGTACATTAGCCAGCTAAAAGGAAGCAGGAGGAGAGAGTCGTTGGTCTGATCCTTAACTGGCCTCTTCCTCTGACACAGGTATATATTATTTTATTTATAAAACACATTTCAAGATGTGGTTTTACATCAGTATATGAAAATTACTATTAGTGTGCAACTGAGACTTGAATGTGACCTCGATGTGTAAACGGGACCAAAGCAAAGTTCGCTTCACCGTCATCGTGTCAGATAAACAGATAGATGCATTACCTCATCGCTATGCATGCAGCAAACAGCCGTTTAAAATGGAAAAATAGCATTAAAATAAGTCTAATCCTAAGGTTCATGGGTTAGCGATATAACGTCATCAACCAGCACGCCATCCGGAGGTGACTGCTCCTCCAGCCATGTTTAAAGTGGTCCAGGAGGGATCAGCTGAGGATTCGTGGCCTCTGCGTCCCTTGAGGAAGCGTTCAGCCTGCCGTCGTCCAGCCTGAGGATGGAGAACCCACATCTATCTACTTTTAATCCAATCGGCTCGTCTGCACTCTGCTGTAAACTCTCCACGGCAGCTCTCAGACCAGCTTCGCTCCTCCTGATCCAGGAATGAGGTATAAACACATAAAAGTCAAACCAGGGGAGCATGATGTCCCAAAACATTCATTTGATCTACATAATGCATCACAGCCTTTTATGACGGCGGTGGGAAGCATGTTTAAATTAAGCTGTATGGGGCAGAGAGGCCTTTAGAGCCGCTGGTTCAACTCAAAAAGCTGCTTCATTTCCATTATGCATCACTGTAAAAGCTACTGGACCACTTCTGATGAGTTTGAGGAAGATGAGCTGAGGACACCCTGGCTGAGCAGAAACACCTCTCATCTTATGTCATCTTAAACTGTGCTAACATCTGGGTACACATGGCCAACTTTTCCAGGTAGTGTTGATACAAGTGAACCGCCACCACAGGTGCAGGGAAAACCACCACCCGTGATTGGGCTATGATGGGACGCGACAGCGTTAGCGCACAGGTAAAACTGCTTTATTCTCCTGATACAGCCACAGAACAGCACCGATACCTCATGTCCACAACTTCAACGAAAAGTTCAACCCAGGCTTCTGAGCACCTGTAGAATCGGCGCCCATGACAGCGATGATGCTTGAGGCAGGGCTTGAGGGCGATGCTGTGATCCCTGTGGCCTTTCCTCGATCACCAATCAGATTTTCCACTTGCACACATAAAAATATCAAAATACACTTTTCATGTTGTCATCAAATGATCCAGTCCTGTTCCTCACACTGTTAATGACCCCTCATGTTTATGGTAACTTCAGAGAGCATGTCAGGCCACCGGACAGCAACAGGACAGACGGTCAGTGATTAGTCAGCTGTGTGGAGGACTGACAGCAGGTGAGGTCGTAAAGGAAGTCTGAGACTGAGTGAATAATTTATCGGCTGGAGGTGACGGCTTGTTATTCTGAGCTTCGTCTCAACCAGTCTGACAGTGTGAAGAGTCTTTTCTGGTTCAGTCAGTTTTAATCCGTTCGCCATGTTGGTCTCTTCAGGTCCTCGCTCAGAGAAGACAGCGTGCTGGACGGACTGTTGTCTCCTCAGGCTCTTAAATGAACATAGTGTCTTATTTTTACTCTGTGTGTTCAGACGTTTCCCAGACGCTGCTGTAAAAAGCTGCTTCTCTAACCTTTGGCGGGAGTGCCGCAGAGTTTTATTAGACCTCACATAAAGCAAAAGAGCTTACGAACATGGAAACCTTTCATTAAAACCCAAACCTGAAAAGCAGCACAAACGCCGGCTACAGTCTTCCAGTTAAAGGCAGCCATGTGTGATTCCTGCGTTGATGAGTTTCTCCGAGCTGCCGCTCTCTAACCCGTGACGTCATGCAGACACAGAAACTTTGAGCTCCTCCACCGAGCGTGAAATGGAGCCGACTTTGTGGACTCATAAAATGTTTGAGGTTTTAAATCCAATTCGGCCTTTTCCGCTGCGGCAGTGCTCGCAGTTATGAAGCAGAAAATTTGCTCATATCCCTGGAAATCCCTGCTGCGCTCCGTGTCCGCAGAACCTCCCGCTGCATTCAGCCGCTCGCTCTGCTTTAACCTTTATTTATCCGGGGAGCGTCGGAGCAACGGCGCCACACTTAACACGTTCACACTGAGAGCAGCTCAAACTCACAATCCCAAAGGCTTTTTCAAATTAATGGCTTCTGTGCAGTGTTTTCAGACCTCGACATATCCTCCGTTGGTTTATCTGAAGCTTATTTTTATAGACAACACTGTAAGCCTGTCACACTGTTTCCCATCAGCGAGGCTGTAGCCAGGATTGAAAACATCAATCCAACATCCCCTCCAGATGACCAGAGCCACCACGGTGCTGACATCAAAACCGACCTGAATCTGGAGGCTCTGAGCCAGATCCAGGTCACCTTCGATCCTCCTTTGAAGGAACAGCGACACCTGAACCAGCTGGATATCTAATTTCCACACTGGCGTTATTTGTACATAAACCTGCAGATTTTGTTCTCGGCTTGTTTTTAGACCTGACCGTGCTGTTCTGTTTCACAAGATCCGTAACAGCGCCCCCTACCGTGTAACAGTGGAGACATGGATCGACAGAATATCTCCACAGTGGCGGTTAGCGTCATAAATGACCAGTGTCGTGCAAGTTACTGAAAATCACGAATTAGTTGCAGATACTAGTTACTTGTCTCAAAAATAATTGAATTTGTTTATTGGTTACTGCATTTAAAAGTAATTAGTTACAACGGACTTTTGCATTACTTTTAAACACACACTTTATTTTCGTGTTGTTGTGGGACAAGACAACTGTCAGTTTATCTGTCATTGTACACATCATCACTGTGGTGACAGCAGTTATTAATACTCCTGACCACCAGAGGGCAGCAGTGACTAGTGTTCCTACCTGTAAAACAACTTGTATTGTTTTGTTGGTACTTTAACTTCATTCAAATGTACTTTGTGATATCCACCTCCCTTCTGGAGGTGGACTGAGTGGTCTTTACGTTCTTGCAGAAGTGGTTCTATTGGTCACTGAGGAGATTCTAGAGGTCTCTTAGCTAGATCTTTTGGTCGACGTGGAGGTTCTAGGATTCCTATAGGTGGTTCTAGTGGTCCTTTAGGAAGATACAGTTGTCACTGTGGAAGTTCTAGGGGTCCATTAGTCAGCGGATAGGTTACCATTAGATAGTGATCGTACTGGTCATTGATAGGGATGTCGTCTACCTGGTTCTGATGGTCACTGAGGGGGTTCTAGGGGTTCTGTGAGGTGTTCTAGCAGTTTCAGAGGACATTTTCAAAGTCCTTTAAGATCTTCTGGTCATTCTTCTTGTACGGTTTTACATTTAGGTGAATCGAGTGGTCACTGAAGAGGTTCTAGGGGTTATTTAGGCGGTTATAATTATCACTGAAGACGTTCTAGCAATCCTTTACGTGGTTCCTAATGGTCATTTCAGTTTGTTCAACACAAGACCTAATGTGGTTGTTAGTTGTCACTAAGGAGGTTCTTTATATGTCTCCAGTGGTCATTGGGGATGCTCTAGTGGTCTTTTATTTAGTGGTCAGTGAAGAGGTTCTAGGGATCCATAGGTGGTTCTGGTGGCCATTAATGAGGTACTATAATTCCTTTAGGAGATAACAATGGTAATTGAGGCCATTTTCGTGGTCTTAAAGAAGGTTCCAACGGTTGCTGAGGGGATTACAGGCATCTTGTTGGTGATTCTAGTGATTACTGAGGAGGATCTAGTGTCTAGTTTTTTAGGATTTTTTTTGAGGTCCATTGTTTGGTTCTTTTGGTTGAGAGAGAAGTTTAAGAGGTCTTTTAGGTAGTTCTTGTTGTCAGTCTTTTGGGTGGTTCTTGATTCTGTAGTTGGTTAAACACCTGTGTGAGATATTGGAGTTAAAACGCCACATGTCCTTTGGAAGAATGCTTTTCATCCCTCCATCAGAGTTCCACATAGTCGTGGTAGAACACTAATACATTTAATGTTGAGGTTTACTCACACATACATGTTCCACCTGCCTCAGACTCTCCAGGCTCCTGTACAGGCGGACAGATGAACATGTTTAGTTTATTGAACGCCAGCTGGCACGCTGTGGCGATGACATGGGCAGAGCTGTGAGGCATCTGTGGCTCAGGAGGGCGAGAAGGTCAGAGGTTCAATCCCTGGCTGGAGGTCCACATATCAAACGTAGGAGATGATGTGCCGTCAGTGTTTGAGTGTGAATGAGTACCGGATCTCTGAGTGTGGATGTGTGTGTGAATAGGTGAATGCTGGCGTGTGTGTTGAGTGGTGGTAAGACTAAAAACGCTACAAAATGCAGATAATACACCATTTACATGCCTTATGGCAAGCTGTGTGTGTGTGTGTGTGTGTGTGTGTGTGTGTGTGCTTCAGTGTTACTGCGGCCAGATGCCACCACAGTAGCAGTATTTATATTTTAAAGGGCCTCATTAAAACTGGACAGGTGTGTGTGTGTTGTTTGAGTATGTTACTGCATTAGTAATGAGTGTGTGTGTTTGTGTGTGTGTTGTAATGAAGCAGCCCACCTCAAACAGGAGTATCTGCTGAATCATCTCCTGTGGGTCTGCCACTGTGTGTGTTTACTGTGGCAACCACTGCTGACACACACACACACACACACACACACACACTCACGCACACACACACACACACACACACACACACACACACACACACACACACACAGAGCCAGGACAAACAGCTCACTGGGCGTTCAGTGCTGACTAATCACTGCTGGAGGATTTTACAGGTGTTGGAAAAACACACACACACACACACACACACACACACACACACTTCCTGGATGTGTGGTAATTCCTTTTATGGTCATCATTAACATGGAAAAGTCCTTCTGAATGGTGACGTGGTGGTGATCCTTTCATGTCCCACAGTCCTGACTGTCAGAGTGATTCTCATTAAAAGTCATCTCCTTAAGGTGGTCTTAGTTTTAAGGCAGTCTTGGTTTTAAGGTGGTCTTCCTCCTGTTGCATGTGTCCTGTAAATGAATGTTACATATTTGAATAACACTTCTTTGTATAATCCTTTTATTGAACACCTCTTCGCATTGGCAGTAGGTTTTTCTATTCCTGTCTCGAAACTTGAATTATTTGTATTTTTTATAGTTATTTCTAAACTCTCTGAGGGAGCGAATGGAGCTGAGTGGACGGACACGGGATCTGACTGCAGAACCGGCAGTGAACAGAACATGAAGAGCCTCAGCGGATCTCGTCAGGATCTTCTGCTTTGATCACTGAGCTGGTTTTGCTCATCAGAAAGTCAAAGATTCGCTCTGTGCACCTTTCTTCTTCTGCTACCAGGACGATGACTTCAAGTGCATCTGCTGAGCTGCAGCACCTGCGCGTCCCGACACTGATGTGTTCAGTACACTTGGAGGGAAGATCTGCAGGACTGCGTAAGTTTACGACACAGCAACATTAACTTCGGTGTCACCTGATTGTTGAGTTTCATGTTCAGTATGTAAATATGAATTAAAGTGGCCCGATGATGAAGCCTTGGGGAGCTCCACGCCTTCAGATACAAATGAAAGAAACGGATCGTATTGAGTTACAGAAGCTGGAACAGAGGCCAGACAGGAAGTGATGTCAGGACTTCTTCTCACTGTGTAGCAGCGTGTGTGTGTGTCTGATGTGTGCCGAGTCATCAAAGCACAGATCAGATGTGTATGTGTGAGATGTTCTTGTGGGAAATGTGTGTTTGATCTCTGCTGAGTCATGAAAGAAAGTGACTGCAGCCAACACCTTGTTGTGGTCACACACTGATGTCAGTCCAGGTGTGTGTGTGCGTGTGTGTGACCTCATGACCTCACGTGTGTTCTCAGCATCTGTGTTAAACCGTTCAATCTGTGATCAGAGCGCTTCAAAGGCGTCACTGCACTTATTCATCAAACACACTGGAGAGAAAAACTCATGCACACACAGACAGGAAGTGAAGCGAGTGTGGAGGAAGTGAAGAAACATCAGGATGAGATTCAACATGTGAGACTCAGAATGTGGAACTTTTCTGCTTTGATGGAGCCCAGCTAGCAGTTTCCCTCTGCTCCCAGTCTTTGTGCTAAGCTAAGCTACACACATCCCGGACCTACCATGTGTGACTGAACCGGCTGTTTCTGTAAATGTGTGATGAAGACGAGGTGTTTGTTGCTGTAGTAAAAATGAACATCATTCTGTCTTTAGTTTGTCCCCGTATAACCCCACCAACACACACACACACACACACACACACACACACACACACACTAATGGCTCAGTGTGAGTAAAAGTGTGATCCACAGTGTAGCTACTGTGTCCTGTTTGATCTCTGCAAAGTAATCAAAGACCAGGATTAAAGGCCCGACCTCGCTGTGGTCAGAGGGAGGGCACACACACACACACACACACACACACACACACACACACACACACACATGGTTCTGTTCACCTGCCTTCACGTTAATCAGAGAATCTCGTCTTTCCTCGTCTGTTCTTCTTTACTCAGCTTCCTTTACAGAATCAACAACAGAACGAAAGCAGAAAGCAGCGAGAAGAGGAAATAATGGAGAAAAGGGGCGCGAGAAGAAGAGGAGAAGCATGAAAAGCTGGTCAGATGGGAGCAGAGAGGAGTGACGACACAGACAGATGTCTGAAGACGACAATAAAAAGTAACCTGAGACGATGTGTAAGTTTCTCCTCGGGCCTGAGTGGCGCTCTGCGGGGAGACGAGCTGTGTGTTCGTGTAATTCATCCTCTGCGACTCGAGCAGCAGGTTTCCATTTGTGTGAGTGCCAACGGGAATGAAAAACACAATTACCTGCAGACGAACACAGCGCAGACTGCTGCTTCAGCCATTCGAAAAACAGACGTTTGTTAGTGGAGTTTCTGACAGAAGAGCTGCGTTTTATTTCCAACAGGATGCTCTGTTCACCCACTGAGGACTGAAGCAGTGTGTTTCATTCAGAAAACAAGGAACCCTTCAACGTTTCTGTGTTACTCTGCATGAACTTTGCCAAACCGCATCAGGTCACGACTGGCTGTGAAACTGAAGCATCTCTGCTGCTTTACATTCAGACGACATAAGAAGGAGTGTTTCAGTCAGTTCCACCTTAAACATCCAAAGCTGCACTGTCAGTAGTGATATTAGCATGTTGACTGTGTTTCCATTCACGTTCCGCTCGAACAACGCCGCTAACCTCAGCTCATGATGCTAACAGCGTGCGGCTAAGTTTCCAGGCTAAAAGAACCCTCATAAACTTCGGCTCCACGTTCGGTGCATCAGTCTACGTTCTGCGTGGACCAGACGTGCCCAGAAAACCTCCAGAGGAGGGCGCCCTGATCATAACCCTGAACCACCTCAGCTCTGCTCTGAGCTCGCTCCTCACCTGAGCCCAGAAAACCTGCAGAGGAAACTCATTTCAGCTTGGTATTAATTCCTTCAGTTGCCACCCAGAGCTCAGGGCGGAGTGAGCAGAGGCCGGATCACTGCTGATGCTGCGCCGGTTCATCACATGCGCCATGTCACCCTCAGTACCCTCAGATACCTGAACGCCTTCACTTCCACCGTTTCCCAGCAGGGAACCGTGTGTTTGAGTCTGTACAGTGAAAATGAGGCCAGAAGCCAATTAGCTGAGCTTAGCATGAAGCCTGGAAACAGCAAGCGAGGCTCTATTGAAGGTAACAAACTCCAGCTAGCAGCACATCCTAAGCTTATATAACCCGCTGACGTGACCCCTGTTGGCTGCAGTCGTGTCTTTAGTGCTAATCGTCCTCTCGTCTTCTCCCAGAAAGACAACAGACATTCAGGTGCAGTAACTGAACTCAGTTATTGATTGAAACTTCTGTATTCTCCCACTTAATCTCTGATTATTTGTGTTTCAAAGCTTTCATAATTACTCTTTATATCAAGCTTGTTTAGTTCCTCTATATGTATTAAATGTAATACAGAAGATGATCTCGCACACACACAAACTGCAGCGAAGAAACACACACTGCACAACGTTTCATTTGTTTTACATGAAGGCATCATGAGCGATGGTGTGAAGTGAAGTCATCAAAAATACATAACATTACATAAAGAGCAGTCAAATTACATCTCAGGATGAATAATTCAACACATGCGCTCATGAACAGACGAACATGGAGGGATGATGTGGAACAGCAGCAGAGACCAAAGACGAGCTGAAGCCGATCGCACTGAAGTCTGGATCCAGAGCAGACATGTTTGAAGTACGCGGAGTATAAATAGGACCAAGAATTAAACAGAAAAACCAAACTCTGGTCAAAATGTGGAATTTCCAACAGAGACTGTTTGTACAAAACAGCAATTAGAGGCAACAATGGAGACTCAGGTTCCACTTAAACACACAAACAAGAACGTCTCATTTACGTCTGTCCTCACTGTCTCACACACGGACACGGAGTCTGTCTGCGTCCGCAATGAACACACACGCAAATATAGATGTGTGGATTTTTCACTATTTTTACTTCTTTTGAAAATAATCAAGTGCATTGATTCACACTTCAATCATTTTAAAGAACTGATCATCTTTGATCTAAGCCTAAGTCTACGCTTAAAACCAAGGTCCAACCCTCGAACAGCTTTGAAGGAGTGAGACAAGATCTGTGTGAAAAAAATTTTTAATTTTTTAAAAAATTCACTTTTTGAAAAATCTTCATTTTTTGGAAACTGGTTGTTTAAAATTCTTTTTGGTCACAAAGCGAGAAGCACAACATCATTAAAACACACCTCAGGCCTCATTTAACACAGATTTCAACACACACACACACACACACACACACACACACACACACACACACACACACACACACAGCCAACAGAGATGCATCACACACACATCAATATAACATGAGCATTGTTAGTTTGTCACGCTGAAGGAGGCTGAAGGAGGCTGAAGGAGGCTGAAGGAGGCTGAAGGAGGTTGAAGGAGGCTGAAGGAGGTTGAAGGAGGTTGAAGGAGGCTGAAGGAGGCTGAAGGAGGTTGAAGGAGGTTGAAGGATACTGAAGGAGGCTGAGGGAGCCTGAGGAGGTTGAAGGAGGCTGAAGGAGGTTGAAGGAGGCTGAAGGAGGTTGAAGGAGGCTGAAGGAGGCTGAGGGAGCCTGAGGAGGTTGAAGGAGGCTGAGGAGGTTGAAGGAGGATGAAGGAGGTTGAAGGAGGCTGAGGAGGCTTGTTCAGACCCAAAGGGTTCAGTGAGGACTGTCTTTTAAAGCCATACCGGCTCCCCATTGGTCGAACACTGCTCACCACTTCACCGTCACCGGAGGAGAAGAGCTCCACTGACTCCTCAGAGGCCTCCTGCCCGTCTCCTCCCTCCTCCCTGCACCTCTGTCAGTAAACAGATCTGACTTGTCTTCGTCCACGTCACCTGTCTTCACTTCTTTGTTTCTCTGCAGCCTCCTGTAGTTTTTGCTCATCCATCTTTTGACAGAGACGCCTCCTTTGTCCACAGATGTTTGGCCCTGAGCCACATCTGAGAGGAGGAGCAGACAGGAGGAGCAGACAGGAGGAGCAGATGGGCCCTGGCTCCTGTGTCTGTCCATATCTATATTTCTGTATGTGTGTGTATCGGCCCTCTGGTGAACGCCTCATATTTCAGATCACTGTTTTTCTGACGCCCTGTAAACGATGGCGCTAATGCTAACCACTGAGAGAGAAGGCTTGTCAGGAAACTGTAAACGGAGGCTTTGTGAGGCTCAAACAAAGAGCGGCGCTCGCTGCAGTTTGTCCGCTGAGGACGGCGTCCTGTTGGTGGACGAGATGTCTGTTTGTATCAGGAGCCATTAAAACACATTGACACATCCCTTTCATGCAGAGCCGAGCGGGAAGCAAAGGGGAGGACCCGGAGACGACACATTTAATGAAACATGATGAACTCTGCCTGCTCCTGCTCCTCCTCCTGCTCCTCTGCCTGCTCCTGCTCCTCCTCCTGCTCCTCAGAGAGCAACTCGGCCAGCTTCTTTGCTTTTTCTCCACAAGTGAAACTGTTTAAGAAAGTATGTGCGTCCACCCGGAGGGCTGAGCCGCGGTGATTAGGAGGATCAGGAGCTTACAGCAGATGTTTGGACACACAGCGCACACCTGCAGTCAGCTCAGGTCACGTCTATTTTAGGTCTCCTCCTTCACACTCTCTCCTCAGCTGCGCTCCCCGCGTCAACCTGCTGTGGCTTTTCAGAACTGCTTGTTTAACAATGAGAGAAACAGAAATGCACAGTAGAAACTGAGGATTTTAGCACCATGTGAGCAGGAAACGGACCAGAATGCAATGCGGCCATGATGGCATCTGAGTAAACAATGCTTGGTGGTTTGTGCATCTGCTCATCGTTCTGTCACAGACGAGCAGTTGACCATCAGATTTTCGTTGTTTTTCATAGTTGAGTGGAGTCGAAAACAACTGTTTGATCAGAAGCAGCTGTTCATCTCCGCTCCTCCGCGACACGCCGCCGTTTGAGTCATGGCGGATGAAGCCGGGATTTTCAAGGTTCGTTAAGAGCGACTGTCGTCCTGGAGAGTCTCCAGTGTGTGTGTGAGTGTGTGTGAACCAGATCTGAATCCAGGTCCAGTCCGAAGACACTGATTTTAACCTGAGACACAGTTTTTTTCTCATTCTTGCCAAAGTTATTGGAAAAGTGGAATCGTTAACACACGATGTGTATCAGGCTGCCAGTTAAAAAGTAACGATATTACTAATTACTCAACGGCAAAAGAAATTTCTTACATTACTTTCTTCCTGAGCTCAACTCTTTCTAAAAGTGTCTTTTAGCGTCCACACGTCTTTAATCCTGTTTGATTCTAAGGTTTTAATGAGCTAATTACAGACCATCATCAGCTAGCTTAGCGTTAGCTCCTACGTCAAGTGGCGCCCTCACAGTTCATACAGAACTAAAGCAGGAGGTCACAGAATGAGGGTAACGTTAGCATGCTAGCTAAAAAGAGACAACAGTTGAAGTCAGATTTTTTTATTGAGGCTAACCTCGTCAACCGCCGAGCCGCCAAGCTAGCACGCGTGCTACAGTTCAGTCCGTGGACCACAGAGACCAGAATGACGTCAAACCTCCATCAAACCACCAGTGACAACAAGACCCCCCCAACATTACTGGGATTTCTAATAGTAATCCCTCACACAAGTCATGTCTGAAGAAGTAATCTATTACCCAGCACTGAGTGTTACACCAGAGCGGTGAACTTTAAGGTTTCTGCAGCTTGAACATGAAGAAAGTCGCAGATCGATCGCTGTCGACGCCGACTAAACTTTCTCCATCTGACGGCTTCAAAGAGTCAGAGGCTCAATAAAAACCTGGATCTGTGCGTGTGTGTGTGTGTGTGTGTGTGTGTGTGCGCGTGTGTGTGTGTGAGACGTCATCACTCACTGAGCCACAGATCAACAATGAAGCTTTGAACCTTTAAGGCCTGAATCTCCAACTCCTTATAGACACAACTAACACCTGAGCTTACTGCGCGTGTGTGTGTGTGTGCGTGTGTGTGTGTGTTGGTTACGTAAAGCACTCAAAAGTCTTCAGAGAGAGTTAAGTCAAACGTTAACACACACACACACACACACACACACACACACACACTGGGGAGCGATGATTCACAAAGTGAGTAAAAGAGAAAAACCGACGACAAAAAGTTAAAAGATGTAAAGAACCGTTCTCTCCGACGTCTGTGGAGGTGTGTGAGGAACGGATGGACGAAGAGAGAGCGAGAGGGGAAACGGAGGGAAAGGAAGGGATGTGAGCTAACGAGGCAAAGAAGAGAGAAAGAGAGAAAAGCAGGGAAAAGAGGGCAGAGAGAGAGAAAGGTCAGTGGACGAACAGATGAGCAGAAGAAAGGAAGGAAAGAGAGAAAAGGAAGGAGAGAGAGGCCAAGGTGAAGACGGGCGATCGATGCCAGCCCACATCACAGAGACAGGTGGACCATACCTGCAGTGAGTCATCGTGCTGTGTGTGTGTGTGTGTGTGTGTGTGTGATGAAGCGAAGAGGAAGAAGTGGTGCTGAGGGAAACCTGTTGTGCGTCACTGCTTTACATCCTCTTCTTCTTCTTCTCCTTCTGTTCCTCCGGGAGACGACATTTTAGAAAAGCGATGAAGCTGAAGTTTGTAAGACGAATCGACGACGACGCATCAAACCTCAGTTTGATGCAGATTCAAGCTGCAGTCAGACGGGATTACAGCAGGACAGAGGACGTCCACGCTGGGACGGAAAGACTCACCTGTAATCACTGAAAGGTTTGCAAACCGCTTCAGAGGCTCCGAATGTTTAACATCACATCAGCTGTAAAATACACGGAGACCACTGATGGGACATCAGACGTTAGAGGAGACAGACAAGTCTCACACAGCAGCGAGACAACCGGACAGAAGACGCCACAGAAACACTAAAAACTTGTTTCACGTCTCTGTGGTCACTTTACGTCTTTTCATAGTCGTTTTTTGTCTCCTTTTGGTCATTTTTTGTCTCTTTGTGCTGGTTTTGTGTGTCTTTATGGTCATGTTTTGTCTCTTCTTAGTTGTTTTGTGTCTCTTTGTGGTCATTTTTCGTCTCTTCGTAGTCTTTTTATGTCTCTTTGTGCTCGTTTTGTGTCTATTTGTGGTCGTTTTTTGTTTCCTTTTGGTCATTTTGTGTCTCTTTGTACTTGTTTTGTGTGTCTTTATGGTCATTTTACATGTTTCTCTTTCTATGACACGGCCATGAGAGTTTCCACCAGTTGAAAAATGGACATTGAGGTAGAATATGAGCTGTTTTTCGGTAAAATGTGCTGGTCTTTAACGGTCCACTGGATGCTGGGATCAAACCTGTGACCTTTTCCTTCTACAGCTTCATGTCAGTGAGCGACAGAGGCAGATTTCATGTTCTCACTCAGTCTGAGTGCCCAGCTGTGAAACCACATCGTTCTCCTCATGGTTTCCTAACTACAGTTTGTCTTTCCCTCCTCCACCCTCTCTGTTTCTCACATAATTTCCCCGGTTCCTTGTCATGTTTGGACAGATCGCATACGGCGGTTTGGCCTAAATATACGCTGTGGTCGGGAGCTTTCTCAACACTTCTCCCTCTCCACCAACAAGTGCTGTTTCTGAGAACTGCGTCAGTGCTGAGAGGATGAAGGCGCTCATGCACACGACGCTGATAATGATGATTACGATGATGAAGTGCAGTGACACAGCAGAGGCTCACTACAAATATCAGTTAGTGTGTGTAAACCGTCCTGCGGAGTCATGGTGGGCGTGGAGCTCTGACGGTCCGGCTAAACCGCCGAGGTGGGCGTTCAGACTGTGACGGACCGAGCCTGCACTGGGAAAACCGTGACCTTTGACCAGCTGAGCTGAAGAGCTGCAGAGAAGCAGCCTGGTCTCACTGAAATGTACTGAGATGAGCAGAGAGACGATGGCACTGATGGAAAGAACAGGAATGAAAAGTGAGCCACAGGTGTTTGGATACGGAGGTTTTTGTAAGATCCAGATGAGATGAGGCCGACGGGAATGGACCTCAAATTATAGTTTCCATGTCTGCAAAGCTGTAAAGGTCTGCCTGACATTGTGCCTGGCCTGTGTGGACAGAAATAATACTGTAAAAACACACTTAAAGATGGACCCTGAAGAGTCTTCCCCATGTGTTTCTACCAAATCTGTTTTTTCATTTTATTTCATTTCCTTTCTTTAACATTGATTTGAGGTCAGAAACCTCTTTTTCGAGGGAGGCTGAGCCGGGACAGAACATGGTCCGTATCAAACCGAGGTCTGTCATTGGACCGTTAAAACTGTAAATCCTCAGAGTGACGATATGAAACAGAGCAGTCGGTCGTATTAGAGACGAGTTTACTGTCCTTTAGGTGTCTAAACATACCTCATCTGCTGCTGTCACGTCACACTTACATTCAATTTATCACGTTAACTATTTTATCAGTGACAGGCCTTCAATCACTGGGACATTATTTGAGACATTTACGGTCCAACAGTTCGGAAACATCTCTGTACAGACCTGAAGCAGCAACAACCTTTGTTTTCAGAGACAATAAGGAGGGAAAAGATTGATTCGACTGTTAGGACTCACAGCAAACAGCTTTTCTCCTCAGACTCATCAGCACTGCTCCGTCCTTCATAAGTGATGCTGGTCTCATGTCTCCACTGACGTGACTGATCCTGACTGTCAACATGGAGACTTATTTATTTCTTTGTGGTTCATAGATTCTAATGCGCACTCTGTTTGACTCCTACTGTGACACTTGTATTGAAAACAAGTGTTTTACTGCACAATGGATGTGACTGGATACTGAGCTGAACTCAGGAGACACAGTCAGATGTTAAATCATTTATGTGAGCAAAATCGAGCAGATTGTGTAAATTCCTGAGAAGGACCGACCGTCCATTCCCTTTAATAAACACAGCTTCGTTAGTCACCAGCTTCCATGTGACTCTGACCTGACAGTAAATTACAAAAGCTTACTGAGAGCTGAATAAGACAGCAGATTTATGTCTTTCCAACATTTCATGCCCTTAAAAAGACACAAACTGCAGCTCTGGACGATGTTGCGTCACACACTGGAATCACTGATAGGTTTCAGTGTGAAAATACTCTTTCGTGTGCATCAATCATAAACAGGATGTATGGAGCAGAGTCTTTTCTAAACGAGGCTGTTGATTCTCCCAGTTTGGTCAAACAGTCAGCAGCAAGTGAGACGTCACCTGGACCTGGTTCAGCATCACTGGATGTGACTGTCAGCTGGCCAACCAGTACTCCAGACGTCCTTCATCCCAACCTGAATGTCCAGCTCCGTCCAATCAGGAGGATAAAAGCACTCATGCACACTTGGAGGAAGGACATAACAGAGAAACCGCCTTCCCTGAACGCATCGTAAGACTTCACACAGACTGTGTGCGGTGCACTTTTCAGCAAACCATGAACACATGGTCAGAGCACTCATAGAACTAGAATTACATCCAAGTAACTATCATTTCTACTGTTGTAATGCTTAAAGCTGGATTCATATCTGACCCAAGAGGTTAGCGAGAGTCGATTCCTACAGAGTAGATTTAGAAGTTCATCCCACTGACTTCCACCACCTCAACAGTCACCACAGCTGCAAACACGCTGAACTGACGAGAAGTTTGTGAAGGCCTACAACCTGAAAATCACACGTATGACCATTTAAACACGCAGCCGCTCCTTCAGAGTGACCGCCATGATGCTGGTTTGCTGCCAAATAGTTTGAATCTGACACAGTAACACTGCCAGGAAGCACCGGGGAATTCAGGGCGAGAGACACCGAGAGGCACAGAGAGAGAGAGAGAGAGAGGGAGAGAGAGAGGGAGAGAGAGAGAGAGAGGAAGAGAGAGAGAGAGAGAGACAGAGAGAGAGAGAGAGAG
>JBBMOE010000128.1:149607-210475 GCA_037975065.1 Chaetodon trifasciatus
GGGGGGCAGTGTGATGTAATCAGAGAGGTGGGGGGGGGGGGAGTGACTTGGCAACAAATCCAAGAACCAAAACCAGTTTTGGATTTTATAGTGTCTTATTGTCCTTAGAAACACTTCAAAACCTCCTTAGAACCCAAAAAACCTCTTTAAAATTGCATCAAGAACACTGTGGTTCCACTTTGTAAACCCTCCAGAACCCTCTCAAAATATGTGAGACCCATTAGTTCCTGAACTGTATCCAAACATCATATGTGGAACCACTTACTGTATGTTTGCCTTTCAAGCCCCTCGACCCACTCAAAACATTAGGAACCCTCTAAAGCCACGTAGAACCACTTCGGTTCACCTTTAAACCCCGTAAAGCATTAGCAACCCATTAAGTGTTCTATGCTGAACCATCTATGTTCCCATTTAGAAGCCCCTTGAACCCCCTGCCCCCTCCAAAAACATTATAAACTCTGTAGAACCACACCCACTTCAGAACTCTAAAAAGTCTTTTCAAGATCCCCAGAACCCCTCAAAAGTTTCCTCTAAGCCATTTTAGCATGGCTTTGGGACCTGCTGGAAAGCCCCGCAGAACCCTTTGAGAATCCCATTAGAAGCCATAAGAACCCAAGTGGACTGGAGAACCAGCTGGAGAATCTGAGAACCTTGAACTCACCTTTTCCTTTTCCATGACCTCTTACATCTCTGAGAACCCCCCAGAACTTTCATTGGACAGCTTGTTAGAACCTCCTCAAGAATTCACATAAGAGTCTTTAGAGTCTTGGTTGACTTGCAGAAAAATGGGCCGTGTATGGAACTCCATCAGACTCATTTTGGAACCCCTTTTCTAATGAGAGCTTTGCTAGAACCCCTTAACATCCAATTAAATTCACAATTCACAACAGAGACACCTGAAGATTCATATTAAAGATGTCCTGAAGCCCGTTTTGATCACCTTAAACGTCTCTATGAAAACCACTGAATATAACATTTAGCGTCACAGTGCAGCTGAAGATGTGGACGCTGAGGATAGTTCCTCAATAAAAACAACCACAGTGACAAACTGTGTCAGTGACGCTCTGTCGTCCAGGAGGAAAGAGGGGGCTGATGGGAAATGAAGTGTGATTGTAATGCATTTCTACAGAAACTTGTAGGTGGGGTATTTTCAGGATGATGATAGGCTGATGGTCACAAAGATGAGATAACCACCAAATAAGGTCATGCTTGTCACACTGACTTGGAAGGTTTTTGTCTTCGGTCAACATGACAGGACAGCACCTGCAGGATGGTGGACGGGACATTTGAGCGAGCAAGAAAGAAATGGAAAGAAAGACAGAAAGAAGGGAAGAAGTCATGACGAGCTGAGTGTGGAGGTTCATTCTCAAGTCCAGACCCTCACATCAAAGTTTCAACCATCTCCTCATGTGTGACTGTCGCTGAGCTGAAGATACAAAACGAACAACTAAAGGTTAACTGAGGACGAGTTCAACCAACGTTGAACCCGCAAAGGTCTTATGGCTAATGGCGTTTGTTAGAGGCTGCTGAAAATAAAGATATTAGATTGTTTGTAGAAGAAAGACGTCTCATTTTAACGTCCACACGTACGAGACTGCTGAGGAAGGCTGGCGCAAGGCTGCATTTTGAGTCGTTCGCGCAATGAAGGTCGTCTTACTCCAGGAGGAGAACCTCCTCAAGGTTCCGGTTTGATTTTGGTTCCTCTTTAAGAGAAAGAGGCAGCTGACAGGGGACATGTAGGACATTTTATCACAGAAACAAAGAGCCGAGTAACGTTGGGAAAACAAAGACAAAGGAAACGAGCCAGAGGAATCTGGTCGACCTGCACCGGAATCTCCTGCTCATTCCGGAGTCCGCCGCCGCTTCGCCACAACGCGACAAGGCGAGACCGCACAGTCATGGACCATGATGTCATGTTGACTGGAGCTGAACAGCAACCAGACTAAACAAATCCAGACCGTCCGACAGACAGACTGACTGATAGACAGTCAGACAGATGGACAGGAGAGTCACAGGCGAAGTCCAAGTCATCCAAGAGTTTTCCCCTCAACACGTAACTCATTCACAGCCAACCGTGGGAGGAGGGAGGAGGAGGAGGGAGGAGGGATAAAGGAATCCCAGCTTTGCTCCATTAACAGCCCAACGGAGGGAGGGGAGAAATAAATAAAGAAAGAGAAGGAGGAGGGAGGGAGGGAGAAGGTAAAAGTTGGAAGTGGTATGAGTCACGGAGCGAGATGGGAGGAGACTGGAGTGGAGGAGAGAGAGAGAGGGATGGAGGGAGGAGGGAGGGAGGTATAATTATGGTAGGAGGCTGCCAGGGCGAGAGAGAGGAGAGAGAAGCAGAGGGAGGGAAAGAAAGAGGAGAGCGAGGAGAGAGAGAGAGAGTCCAGCCCACTCCGGTAAAACCATTCAACTGGTGAGCGAGGGAACACATTCAACACAGAGAGAGAGAGGGAGGAAAAGAGGTAAAGAGAGAGAGAGAGAGGAACTCCCTTCGTCTGGGATAACTTAGTCAAACTGCCGCTCACACACACACACACACACACTCCGCACACACACTCTGCAGCGACTTCACCCCGCGAGCGAAGATCCTCCTGCACTCCAGAGTTTTTCCTTCTCCGCTTTTTCATCATCCATTCATCACATCGGAGACTTTTTCCTCCTCAGTGTTCTTCTTCTCCTCTTGTTGTTTTTTCTTTTCTTTCTTTCTTGTGACGCCTCCACATTTTCCAGCCATCTGTCCCTGACAAAAAAGATAAGGATTACTCATTTTCTCTCTCAGCGTTGTGGTTTTTTTTCTCTTTTTTGTCCTCCTCTCTCTCGTTTCTTTGCAGCTTTTTTCCCTCCGGTTTTTCGCAGGTGGACTGTGAGCTGAGCTGAACTTTGCAGCTTCCAAACTTCTGAGGAGAGAACAAGAAAGACAAAGACAAAAAGAAAGAGAGGAGGCTGAGGACGGAGGGACGGAGGAAGACTTTTCTTTCTTCATCCAGGACTGAATTTTTGCTCAAACACTGTTGGCCAAACTCGACTTTCTTCATCTTTTCTGGCTCCTTCTGTGCATCTGCATCCAGCAGCATCACCAAATCCAGCCCGGCAGCCAATCAGACGACTCCTGCCATCATGTCTGTCTTATCTCTGCTCAGCTGGACTGTCCTGCTCCTGGTCCAGAGCTGCGGCTCGTCCTCGGACCCGGCGTCCAGACTCCAGCCTCCTCCGCTTTCTCTGACCGTTCATCCTCACCACCAGCCGCTGCCAGACGCCGCCTCCGGTTCCCATTGCCCCTCCTGCGCCCTGGCCAGGATGAGGAGAAACGAAGGGGGTGCGGCGGCGGACGACATGGTGGGACTCGACCAGGAGGAGGAGACGGCTCAGCAGGATGTGGTGGAGGCGGTGAAGAGGCACATCCTCAACATGCTGCACCTCCAAGCCCGGCCCAACATCACCCGGCCGGTGCCCCGTGCCGCACTCCTCAACGCCCTGCGCAAGCTCCACGTGGGGCGAGTGGCGGAGGACGGCAGCGTGCAGATCGAGGGGGAGGAGGAGGCACGAGGGCGGGGAGGCCGAGGAGGAGGGGGAGGAGCGACGGCCGCGGCGGCAGCTCAGGCCGGAGACGGTGGCGACTCACAGGAGACGACGGAGATCATCACCTTCGCTGAGGCTGGTGAGTCCATGCTGCTCAGTGTGTGTGTGCATGTGTGTGTGTGTGTGTGTGCGTGTGTGTGTGTGTGACCAGGTATTTATCACGTTGTGTACACAGTCACATTGTGGGGACTCACCTGTCTCATGGGGACAAATGCAGGTCCCCTTAATGTGAGTGGTGAACTGTCAGGGTGCAGACTGAGGACAGGGTCACGGTTAGGTAAGGTCAGGTTAGGCACAGGGTTAGGAACAGGCAGAGAGGGCTGATGGGTAGAGTTAGGGTAAGGCTGCAGGACATGAATGGAAGTCTATGTAATGTCCCCACAAGTGATGAAAACACGTGTGTGTGAGTGTGTTTGTGTGTGTGTGTGCGTGTGTGCGTGCGTGTCAAGCATCGTTTTGTGCGCACAGAGATGCAGAAAACCTTTATGTATGAGACAAAAGACAAAGTGTGTGCATGAACTGTGTGTGTGGACAGTAAGCAAGATGACTTCAGGTGTGTAAGCATATGTGCAGTTCAGTGTGTGTGTGTGTGTGTGTGTGTGTGTGTGTGTGAACAAATGGCAGCAGTTCGGCAGTAAATGTGGAAATCTGCATTTCTATGTGTGTTAATGGTGTTACAACAGTTAACTGTGTGTGTGTGTGTGTGTGTGTGTGTGCACAGGTGTGTGTGTGTGTGCATGAGTGTGTGTGCGTAGAGATGACTCAGAGTATGCAAGCACATATTTGGATGTGTTACAGTTGTGTGTGTGTGTGTGTGTGTGTATGAAAGACAAAAATGCAGCTGTGTTAGAAATCAGCTTGTTGAAAACGACAGCTCTGTTTGTGTGTGTGTGTGTGTGTGTGTGTGTGTGTGTGTGTCCCCACCTGCTTAATTCCACCTGCGTACTCAGTCAGCCAAGCCCGGCAAACAGACACACACACACACACACACACACTAACCTCTGTAATCGCCTCCTGCTGGTTTCAAAGAATACTTCATTATCTACTTCGGAGGAGATTTGTGTGTCACTGTGTGTGTGCGTGTGTGTGTGTGTGTGTGTGTGTGTGTGTGTGTGTGCATGTGTGTGTGTTTTTTTATTTTAAAGCAGACGGTAGCAACAGTGTGCGAGTCGTGGATGGAGAGTAACGACAGAAGTTCAGTCCGGCTTGCTCAGCAGCACTCCGGCAGGCTGAGGTCAGGCGTTCACACTCTGTCTCGTCACCTTTGACCCCCACAGGTCCGACTGGCCGTTAAACCAGGTCACAGGGGAGTCACAACACTCGCACTTGTGAGGTTTCCTGTGGGCAAAGTGGTTTAACTGTTGCTTTTGTTATGTGGAAACCTCGTATCTCCAGTTTTGGGTATTTCTGCTTGTAATGTTTTAGCCATCAGCTACAGTTTGGAGAGATCCTCAGTTCCTGCTCTTCATTTTCCAAATCCTGTCAAAGCTCTCCGCTGAGCTCCTTCCTTTGAGGCAGCCGCTGTTGTCAGTTCACGTCTCTGGAAACAGAATCCATCACAACCAACAGGTTCATTCTCACCTGGAGGTGCAGCTGATGCTCCAGGATCTGAGATCTGAGTCGTCAGCTGACAATTCAATTCAAGAAATTCAGCCGTTTCTGGTTAGATTTGTCTTCTGGGTTCGATTGGCTGTAGATCATCTCCCTTAAAATGAGCGGTGCGCTTTGGATGTGTATCAGTAACGTGACGTGTATGTGGTTTATGCTCGGTGAGCTCAAACGTGTACGCTCACCTGTGCGAGCCGGAAAAGGTGAGAGTTGAACAGGCTGCAGGAGGCGACGCCGCCAGACTCACAGCGTGTGAACTGTGCAGCTCAGCGCTCGGTCGGACGCAGCAGTAAATTTAAAAGCCTCCTCTGGCGCTGAGTGTTAACGGTCGTGAAATCCCCACGCTGCACTTTCCAGCAGCTCACCTGTCAGTCAGGCTGTGTGGGCGGGACCGTGACGTCTTCTTCCTCCTCTGGATTTTGTGTTGATGCAGTTTGAGTTTCTGTAGGCGAGAGTCTGGAGCAGCAGATGGAAAAGGTTTTTATGAAGTGGATCTGTGCAGACAGGCCGAGAGGAGCAGCTTCCTCTCGAGGAAAACACTGAATTTAATGCCGTTTGAAGATGAGTGTGGCACCAGGAACGGCCAATCAGATTTACCAAAGCCTCCTCAGGTTCATGTTCAATCATTTAAATGAATGGACGATAACAATGTGATGTCGTCCAGGGGCGTGTCTCAGGCCATTTCAGGTACGGAGTCCAGCAAGACCTCTAGAGACTTCAGAACCCTTTCAGATCACGTCCCCTTTTACTCAGTTCCAGCCCATGTCGTGCACTTCAGAACCACGTTAGATGGGAGAACTTCATCAGAAACTCAGAGGTCCATTTAAATCTGGACTGATTCTCCTACAAAGAAACCCAGAGACTGGCTAAGACTCAGCTGTTGGTAGGAAATGTGCCACAGTCTCCAGTGTCCCATGTTTGGTTGACCCGTCCACGTCGACCCTCTTTGACACTCTACAGTAGTGTCACCTGACTCCCTCCTTTGCTTGTACACCTTCAGCCACTAGAGGGCGTCTCATGCGAACGTAAACAAATGTGCTTTTTGGGTGTTTGCTGTCAGGTCACTGGTCCTGGTTGGTCCTGACTGGTTCTGACTGGTCCTGGAAAGTTAATTTTAAGCTTTAATGTGCTGTGAAACCAAAATTTTGAGCTAACAGAGGCTAAAAGCCAAGCTAAAATGCACTGGTCACAAGTGTTGGTGCTGTTTTAAAGGCCACTTTTCGCAGCAGCTCATCAAACCTTGTTGTTTTTCGGAGATGTAACGCTGCCCGCCATGAGAATAGATTGCACCCAGCCAGTCCTGTGCTTTGTTAGGAATAACCGATGCATTCAGGGACCTCAGTAATTATTTTGGGTGATGGAGATGGCAAGTAGGGGAGCCGAGGGACGAGTGGATTCTTGGCGGAGATGGAGCGTCAACCTCCGTTTAGCATCTCCAACACAATATGTATCTGTCCGGCGTTTTCTGTCCACCGGCCCGATCTGTTTAAATTCCTGTCCTCCGTCCCTGTTTATCTTCCCCTCTTCTCTCCGCCTCTCCCCACACACAGAGGACAATTAGGCTAATTGAACTTAATTGAACACATCATTAGCGACATTCCACAATCCACTTTCATGTCCCTCGCCGCTGCTCGCTCTAACCTCGATCTACCCTTCCTTCCTCTGGCAGACGGAATAAACCGGTCATTGTTGGATCTATTCTGGTGGCGGGTCTGTCTGGGGACTCAAACTAGCGACCCCGCAACAAGCTCGGGGCCGGTTCACTGACTTCTGACAAGTGAGAGGAAACAGTGGATCTCAGCAGCTGATAGAAAGACAAAGAAAGACAGAAACCTCCATCTGATAGGAAAATAAACTATAATTAGCACGTTTCCCTTTTCTTTTCTCTTACTTCTTTTCATCTTTTTCTTCTTCTCGTCGCTTTCTTGGCTTTGACTCGCATTTTCTGTTTATTCTCGTCATTCCCTCCATCTTTTTCTCTCCAAACTTTTCCCTGCTGCTTTTCTTCTCCTCCACCTTTTCCCTCCACGTCCGTCACTTTCCTGCGACGTGGCTTTAGCATGTTTATAGCGTGTTTACGGCCGTGTCCCTGCAGTCCTAACGCTGTTTGAATCCCCGGCGGCTCGTTTTAGCCGTTGTCATCCAACCGCATCGCTTGGCTCCACTTTGATGTGTGACCGGCCGCCAAAGATGCTCTATGTCTGGAGAGATGAATCACTCCATAGTAAACAGCTACAGATTGTGTCCCGACCTGCTGAGCGCTAACACACAAACCGACAGGCGTCGTAGATTCAGAGGTTTCACAGCTGAGGCTAGAGGCGATGCTAAGTGCTAAGAGACTTCAGTTGGTGACCATTATAGAAGTTTTATACCTCACTGATCATTTAATATTGTTATATGGGTCAGTTTTAAGTTATTAAGAGCAGGTTCTCCGTGTTCATGAGTTCTAATAAGCATGAGGGCGCGGGTTCTAAGCGTTAATAAACTGATTCTGACCTGAACGTCTCCTTAGTTTACTTTGTGCAAACATAAGCTGAGGTTTGTGTCTGTCCACCTGTCTGTCTTCAGTGTTCAGTGAGACGTTTGCGGTGCACTGAAAAATGCTCAGAGTGAGACATCACAGTGTTTGCCTCCTCTCTGCCAGCTGTCCGCTGTGGCGTCCCTCTGGGAGGAATCAGGGAGGACAGGAAGGCAGCGAGCGGTGGCTTCGCTAAATACAGGCGAGTTCAAACAGACGGGGAGTGACGGGGGAGTGACGGGGGAGTGACGGGGGAGGAATCGGTGGGAAAGAGACACAGAGAGGGAAGACGAGACAGAATTAGAGAGAGACGGAAACCATCTCAACGTTAGTAAATGTCCCTGAATGACTCCTCCAGACTCAAGACTGAAAGAAAGCTTCTCCCCCCCAGCCCAGTATGAAACTGGTTTTACTGGGAGCCTCCCAGAGTGTGTGAATGTGTTGTTACGGAAGGTTTTCATGTCGATGTGAAGGAACATCAGAGCTCTCGATGCTGATATTGATCACAGATGTTTCTGATCAGATAATCGGTAAAATCATAAATCAGGTGACGAAAGCGTCCTGAAGGTGTGGTCAGTGACATCACTGGTGGGTGTGGCTACAGGTGAACACTTTGATGCCCGTCACATATGTTTTCAGTAAATTCAGTGTTGCTGTGATCCAGAACTTTGGAGCTTTGAAAGTCTCAATGCGCCGCGTTGAGAGACGGTACAGCAGGACCGAGACGGGTCAGCGTCACCACCTGCCGTCTGTCTTTGTGTCCTGTCCAGTGGACGTCAGAGGTCCAGAGAAGACGCTGCTCCCGTTAACGTGTCCGTCTGTGAAACCTGAGCCGAGCGGCACAGCCTCTTTGGCCTTACAGTATGTTGAGACACAAACGTTTGACTGTCAAGAGACGGAGTCCGTATCTGCTGTCTCATTATAAATAAAGTGGCCTGGGAACCCAGACAGACAGACAGACAGACAGACAGACAGACAGACAGACAGATGGACGGAGTTAAAGCTGGGACTTCAGCTTCAGTTTAGTTCAGAACTTTATTGTCCCGAGAGAAATCTGGTTTGTAGACAAGGTCTGAAAATGAAAACCACGCCATAAAATCACTTTGTTAAAACAATGAAAACACAATAAAAACAGATGAAAACATGACAGTCAAGCAGCTGAAGTCGGTTTGATGTTGGACAGCTGCTTTCCCACAGTCTCTCCTTTGTTTTTGTTGCCGTCTTTACACTCAACACTGAATTCACTAGAACTTGAGTTTGACAGAGAGGTTTAATTTGGTGCTAACAGGCGAAGCGCGACAGGATGGTTTTAGCACGTTGACGATGCAAAGCTTTTCAAGCTCAACACAAACTCACTTCATTTGCTTTTACTTTACTGCTCGGCAGACATGAACGTGGAGCTGCAGCACGTACATGGCGGTCGGCACAGGAAGTGCTGCTGGAGCGTCACTGTCTCACTTCCTGTTTATTGGTCAGTTGTGCGCCTCATGACTTCTGTCCAGTGTTTCGTGCAGGTGTTCGACCTTCAGGCTCTGTGTCTTTGACCTGCGTTCAACGCAGATCTCAGCTATGGTTGGTTACCGTGAACATGATGAAGGCTTAGTTTGTCCAACCGAGAGTCCAAAACCCAGAGACATTTCTGTCCTGCTGAGCAGCTGATCAGTGGGAGCTTCATCGTGCTTGTTGTCACTTTCTGAACATGTCTTCCTCTAAATGGTTTTCCTCGTTCTGAAAGTGACCGAAGTGTCTTCAGAACCACATCAGGCAGGACTCTTTTCAGAGCGCGTGTGTCCTGGTGTGTGTGGTCGGTCCGGACGAGGCTTCCTCTGTCTTCCAGCTGACGATGACAGAGTTTGGCATCAGACGGCGAGGCTGCTTTAATGCCTCCACTTCTGTCTAGCAGCCGTTTGACAGCGTTACACAGATTGTGTTTCACATCTAGAGCTGCTCAGCGTGTGTGTGTGTGTGTGTGTGTGTGTGTGTGCGTGTGTGCTTGTGTGTGTTTACTAACACAGCCCCGCTGACTCACATGTGGTGCCAATAAGGCCGAGCAGGGCGTCGACTCTGCAGCAGCTTTCCGTCCCACGCAGGCGAGGCTGAGCCTGACAGTCCCAGCGGAGGGCTTAACACGCCCGCACAAAGTTTAACCGTAACTCCATCAACACGTCATTGTTTACATCATCACGGAGCACTTTCAGCTGATTTCAAAGGAGCTGTGAGACCAAAGGTTTCGCCATGAACTGGAGCTCATCAGTGCATCCTGTGACAGGGACCCTCACTGAGTGCTGCTGGTCTGAGGGCCTCCACGCACCTTCAGCGCTAAACTCCTGCAAGGCAGCGTGGAGGGTACACTCTGCACGCTGTGTGTGTGTGTGTGTGTGCGTGTGTGTGCGCTGTAAAGAAAGGGGGGGAGATGTGTGACCCAGCCCGCTGATCCCTCTGAATGTAAACCTGACCAACAGAAGAGGACCAAACACGGCCCAAACCGCCACACTGTAAAAAATATCCCCACCTCGTCCGTTTTATTCTGCAGCTCATCTGTCAAAACGCAACTCAACGACTTCATTTTGAAAACATTTTCTCTGCTAAACATCTGTGTTACTGTGAGCACATCAGCCTTCAGCTCAGCGCTCGTGGCTGCACACTGACAGAGTTTTCAACGTGAAACTGGATTCAGGTTTTTGTACAGTGTAAACGCTGCAGCAGGAAGATGGAGGCCGTCTCTGATCCCTTTAATGTAAACCTGACGGACAGACAGCACACGGCGCTGCATTAGCCTTCCCATTAAGCAGACGTTTGGACAGGAAGTCCTCGTCCATCTGTCAGATGCACCCCGCTGTACCTACAGCTCCTCTAAGTGCCTCCTCTTCCTCACCCGCCCATCCTCTCGCTCACCTCCCAGCAAAGAGGAACGAGCTTTTTCCATTTTGGAGTGTGGGAACGAGAGGAGAGGTGGAGGGAAAGACGAGAGACGGAGAAACAGCTGTACAAACTGGAACTCCCAACAGAAGCTGCTCTCCCTGTCTCTGTCTCTGTGTCTCTGTCTCTGTGTGTCTCTGTCTGTCTTTCTGTCTCTTTGAACATTTGTTGCTTCAGGATAAAGTCAAAGAAAAGCTGCGAATAGTAAAAACACAATAACAACAACAACAGCAGAAGAAGAAGAAGTTAAACTCTTACCAGCATGGAAACGCACAAACACACTCAGCCAATACACAAACAAAGATACACACTTAAACAAACAGCTCACACACACACACACACACACACACACACACACACACACACACACACACAGGTTTGCAAAGCCTGAACGTAGCTCATCCATTGAAGGAGGGATTACGATGGACAATAGAGAGCACACACACACACACGCACACACGCACACACAGGGACAGTGTGTGTTTGAACAGATGGGTGTATGTGTGTGTGTGTGTGTGTGTGTGTGTGTGTGTGGGTCATTGTCGTGGTCTCAGTAAACACAGGGAACAGAGGGTGAAGGTGTGTTCACTCACTGATGTCAACTCAACTCAAGCTCCACCTCCTCTGAAAGACCACGCCCACGAAGGCCGAGCCCCCCTTCGCTCCCTCCTCCCAAAACGATGGTGTGTTCAGGTGCTCTTCGACAGCATAGCACCTGGTTCTGTGATCAGTTTAGTACTTTACGAGTTGTTGAGGATCACCTGAATGCACCATCTGATGGCCAGGCAGTGCATTGTGGGACACTGAAGCCTAAAGAACGCTGCATTTAATTGTTTTGTTTTTTGTCTGAAAACATGGCTGCCAGAGGAGGTGGAGCCTGAAGTGAGATCAGAGTTGTGGGACGTGGAGGACGTCTGAGCTGATTTTGTCTTGAGGACAGAAACAGATCAAAGGATCCTGCAGAGGAAGCATCATCAGTCTGGGACTGTTAGCATGTTAGCATGTTAGCATGTTAGCGCTGCGTCGAACTATTTCAAATGACCTCATGAGTCTGTGTGTGTGTGTGTGTGTGTGTGTGTGTGTGTGTGTGTGTGAAGGGGATTACAGAGGATTTAATAAGACTAATCATAAATCAAGAGTCCTTTCAACAACATACCGATGAGTGTTTGTGTCACATGTTGGCAGGATCTGTTGTTTAGCTTCATTCGGCTGCATCTGATCAATCAAATCAAAGTCATAATACGCCCCAGGGGCTGATGGGACGGCCAGAACGTGTCTGGAGGCTCTTGCCGATGATGATGATGTTTATCATTCCTGGTTTCTGCGTCAGAGTCGAGCTCGTATTGAGAAGCTTTCCTCTGAAAGAATCGACTGAGCCTCGAGGTGGACAGCCACTGGTCTGAACTGGGCTGTGATGGTTTAAACTGGGTTAGTGATGGTCTAAACTGGGTTAGTGATGGTTTAAACTGGGTTAGTGATGGTCTAAACTGGGTTAGTGATGGTTTAAACTGGGTTAGTGATGGTCTAAACTGGGTTAGTGATGGTCTAAACTGGCCTTTGATGGTTTAAACTGGGTTTGTGATGGTTTAAACTGGGCTTTGATGGTTTAAACTGGGTTAGTGATGGTCTAAACTGGACTTTGATGGTTAGTGATGGTCTAAACTGGGTTAGTGATGGTCTAAACTGGGTTAGGCATGGTCTAAACTGGGCTTTGATGGTTAGTGACAGTCTAAACTGGACTTTGATGGTTAGTGATGGTGTAAACTGGGCTTTGATGGCTAGTGACGGTCTAAACTGGACTTTGATGGTTAGTGATGGTGTAAACTGGGCTTTGATGGTTAGTGATGGTGTAAACTGGGCTTTGATGATTAGTGATGGTGTAAACTGGGCTTTGATGGTTAGTGATGGTCTAAACTGGGCTTTGATGGTTAGTGATGGTGTAAACTGGGTTTTCGTGGCATAAACTTGGTTTTTGATGGTCTAAACTGGGTATTTAATGACATCATTTAGTCTTAAAAGTGATTTCAGAGTCATACAGATTAGTTTGAATGTCTCAGGCAGCCTAGGCTCAGACATGATCTCAGCTTTGTGACTTTCTCCACCTCCACCCCGTTGATTCGTGTTTTTTAATGAGACGAGAGATCTGATGTGAAGGAAGAAGAAAACACTGACGGGGAGATTTCCTCCCTCACCGCTGCGCTGTCCAAACACTGCCAGACAAACTGAGCCTGTGTGTGTGTGTGTGTGTGTGTGTGTCGGACAGAGCAGGCGGGGGCCAGAAATCAGGTTTTATGAGTTGTTGAGACATGGGTTTGTAAAGCTCAGTCTCCAGTAAATGGAGGGGGATTACAGAGAGCGTCGAGCTGTGAGCAGAGGAGCTGCAGAGGCTCTTGTCTCACAGTGGACGTGAGCTGCTGGGACTTCTGTTGAGTTTTTACACACTTTAACACATGAAGTAGAGGCTGAACACGCTTCACAGCATCATCATCATCATCATCATCACCATCATCATCAGTTTCACTCTGAGACCTTTCCTCTCTCCGGCTTTCAAACAAATGTTGTCGGGCTTCAGTTCCTCAAACAGCTTTGACTGCTTTGGGTTTTTGAACGCTCAGTTTGGGCTCATCCACCTGAAAACAGCACAATAATCACTCTATCTGACATGTCGCATCCAGTCCAGCAGGAGGATCAAGCGCTCAGCCACAAACAATCAGTTTCTAAGACAGAAAACCTCAGCGGGAAATTACAGTGAAACAGTCTTTACGTCGAGCAGATGATGCGTTCACTGTCATGGGTTATCATCTGTAGCTTCTTCTGTGAGTCTGACACAGATGAACAGGCTGAAACGCAGCAGCAGTGCGGCTGCTCGGCCATTTCTCGGTGTTTCTGCAGGCTGACTGTAAATCACACAGATGTAACAGACATCTGTCCACAGCTCGTCTGTCATTACAGCCCATAATAACCGGCTCTGTGCGAACAAATGGAGCTGACTTCTATCTGACGACCCTCGCTGCTGCAGCTGCTAACGTGCCTTGAGGATTTCACTGTGGAAATGTGATGTGGTCCAAGCGCATGATGCTACTACAGCAGCAGGCTGGACCAATCAGAAAGCCGGGTGCATTCCTGTGGGTTTATCTGGAAGTAGATTTTGAAGGATCGTTCTGGTGTTTTTCTACATTTTTCTGACTGTATTCTCATATTTAGAGTGAAACCAGCAGCACGTTAGCTTGTCTCTAAGTGCTGTCTCACTTCCTGTCTGTGGCTCTCTGCTCCAAGCTCATTGGTCCCGATTGAAGATGTAAACCTTTAAAAACACCTCACAAATATATAGTTTCACTGTCAAAACAGCTGCTCACTGCAGGTTTTGTCAGACAAACAGGAGGAAATAGAGCATTTGCTGGGACTATTTTGAGCGGCGGATGAATCCACGTTTGTTGCTGTAGCGAGTGTTTGTGGCAGCGGTCAGAACAAACTTCACGGTCATGAAGGAACATGTGATGCTCATGTTGTGGAGCTCTACGGTTCAGAGGAAGAAGATCTATGAGGCACGTGAAGAAGAAAACAGGACGTCATGAGACCGATCCTCCACATTAGCAGCATTATTAGCGTCATGCTGACAGATTGGTTCCTGTCTTTGTCTTCAAAGCTGCAGGAGTTAAAACAAAGACTCTTCTTCTTCCAGCAGCTTGAATCAACATCACAAACACTATTCTAAGAAACAATGAATGAACAGGGCTTTTATTTTTTAATCTCACTGAAGTGATGATGATGTAAGTGAGATAATCGCCTCCGAATTGTCGGTTAAACGGCGTTAATGGACTCGCTAAAGTGCCGACCGCCTCCACACACACGCGCACACAGAGAGACAGGCCGCCCAGTCACACCGTTTAACAGAGCATCACTGCTGCTGACATTCATAAACTCCCAAATCGTGACTTTGATTTTCTGTATGGACGCCCACGAGCGAGAGACATTAGAGAGAGAGAGAGGGAGGAAAAGGTGATGCAAAGATGTTATGCAACGATGGCGGATGGTAATTGGGTCTTCAAACCAGTGATTAGTTCGCTGTCTGGCCTGGAGGCTTCAAGGAAATGTAAAGTACAGGTCTGGACGTGTGTGCGTGTGTGTGTGACAGTTTGTTCTGGAAAATGTATGACTGAGGACAGTGAGGACACAAGGACACACTGTTGAAGTAACTGTGACCGGACTAAATGGACTCCAGTCCCAGTCTAGACTCCAAACTAAAGACAGAGCATTAGCAGCTACTGAACATGTTTATGTCACTATTATTAGTCTTCAGTTCAGACCTCAGCCAATCTAACCTCCTACATGAACTCTCAAACGACTGGTCGATCAATTGATGAGTCAGCTGGTGGAAAATGAATCTCTGTTGTAGGTGAGTCATTAAAGCAAAAAACAAAAACACAGCAGCCTCTCCGCGGTGAGGATTTAGTGCTTTTGTGCTTTATACTCTTGAAAACCCACTTGTGCACTGTTGTTTGGACAGAAATCTGCTGGGATCTCTCTGTGACATTGAATGAAAGTAACTGTTCGCTTCAGTCCTGAACTCAGCGAGAACAACCTGATACCTGAGCAGAAGCTGCCCGACAGGCTGAACTCAGCGTCCGTCCATCAGCATCCACCAGCTGTCACCAAACCCAAAAAACACCACGTTAACTTCCAAATAGAACTCTGTACTTTCTTTTCAAGCAGCCTCAGCTCCTCTCCCGCTGACCTCCGGCGTGGAAACCTTCCCATGATTCACTGTGAGGCAGCAGAACACGAAGATTAGGTTCATTCACTTCTTCAGACGGGCTGCTGTAAATTCACTCATTCTGGGCTTCAGCAGCGACAGCAGAGCTCCTGGTGGGAACCATTAGCTGCTTTAAACGCTGCCTGACTCCAAAACCTCCGACCACCGCTGCTGAGTCAGCAGGAAGAGTCCAATCAGCAGTGTGTGTGTGCGTGTGCGTGTGTGTGTGGGAGGTCATGTTAGAGATGATAACATAGTAAGTGTGTGCTGTGTGTGTAGATGGCTCCATAGTTCAGATGTGGCCACACTCATTGCATGTGTGTGTCTGTGTGCGTGTTTGTGTGTCAGATTGAATTCACTTCAGCTCAGTAAAGATTTGACACACACACACACACACACACACACACATTCACTCACTCATTGATTGAGTGCATTAGCGAGGCGTTCATGGTCTTGCTGTACGTGTAGTAAAGAAGGAATCTACAGTCAGAGTGTGTCTTCTCTCACAACTGAAGCGTGTTGAAGCGTTTGTGTGTTTGAAGCGTGTGTTTGACGTGTGTTTAACACACCTCTCAGGTAACTGCTGCCAGAGCCTGAAGTGTCAGTGCTGTTGCTACGTTTACCTGTCGTTTACTGGAACACACCATGACTTTGGGTTAACTGTTAGTATGATTTCATAATGAGGAGTTGGACGTTGTCCTAACCGTCTCTCTGTGTCTGTGTCTCAGGTGAGTCCCAGGGCACGGTGAACTTCGTCCTGTCTAAAGAAGGAGGTGATCTTTCTCTGGTGGAGCAGGCCAACGTCTGGCTCTTCCTCCGCTTGGCTAAGACCAATCGCAGCCGAGCCAAAGTCACCATCCACCTCTTCCAGCAGCGCCGGCTTCCCGGTGGACGTCCATCTTCGCCACAGGACGACGTCCTCCTGGTGGAGAAAACTGTGGACACCCGTCGTAGCGGCTGGCACACCTTCTCGGTGTCGGCAGCGGTGCAGACGCTGCTGGAGAACGCCGAGAGCACGACGCTGAGCCTCAGGGTGTCCTGTCCGCTCTGCGCCGATGCTGGAGCGACGCTTGTCCTGGTGTCAGGCGGCTCGGAGACGTCGCAGCGCGCCAACCAGCGGGAGCAGTCCCACCGGCCCTTCCTCATGGCCGTGGTCCGACAGGGAGATGGCAGCGAATCGCGGCGGCGCAGGAAGCGGGGGCTGGAGTGCGACGGGAAGGTCCGCGTGTGCTGCAAACGGCAGTTCTACGTCAACTTCAAAGACATCGGCTGGAACGACTGGATAATCGCACCGCCTGGTTACCATGCCAACTACTGCGAGGGGGAGTGCCCCTCCCACGTGGCAAGCATCACCGGGTCCACGTTGTCCTTCCACTCCACCGTCATCAGCCACTACCGCATGCGGGGCTACAGCCCCTTCCAGAACCTGAGGTCGTGTTGCGTGCCCACTCGGTTACGAGCCATGTCCATGCTCTACTACAACGAGGAGCAAAAGATCATCAAGAAGGACATCCAGAACATGATCGTGGAGGAGTGCGGCTGCTCGTAAACCCAAAACCTGAACCGATCGGTCCGGAACAAACTGGACTGGTGGGGACCAGGGAGGAGCCCAGAGAGAGGGAGCTACAGGGAGGAGGTGGAGGGAGGAGACAAAGACGAAGCGGTGACTTCCTGATCACCGTCACTTCTAGCTAGTGCGCTTCGTTCTCCGGCCGCTCCTCCCTCCGTCCCTCCGTCACTCGGGGTCGCTCTCTGGAGTAAAACTCCTCTCCGGCCTCATCCACCAGAACTCAGAAAGAGTCTCGACGGCACTTTCAGAAAAAAGAAGAAAAATGATTAAAAAAAAGAATATCTAATATATTTTTGTTACGAGAGGGGAGAGCGAGGCTTATTTATGTGTCTGAGACGTTCAAGCACCACTCGACCCGTCCGATCCTGGAGAAACGAGGTGCCTGAAAAACTACTAACTAACTAAAAAATCTCAAAACTATGCAACTTGTTTCACATATAATGATCTTATTGCATTTTACTTTGTCTTGTTTTTTGTTTCCCAACGGTTTACTTTTTCAAAATGAACGAGGAAGAAAGAAGAAGACTCTTTTGCATCATGTTTTGGAAGTATAAAGATGTGTGTGCGTGTGTGCGTGTGTGCGTGTTGAGAGATACTTGAAAGAAACAAGTTGGCCCAGCTGCTGGAACCAAACACTTCTTTATGTTACCATGTTAAAGTTATAATTATTATTGTCAGTAAGTATATTAATAATATTATTGTTATTGTTGTTAATAATATTTTGTTCGGCTGCGTTTGTGTTATTATGTGTGTTTTTTTTAAAGAACTGTTGCAAGCGTTTTCATTTTTTGCACTATAGCGACACTCGTGCTCAGATTAGCCAGACTGAAGAGCCCCTCAGAGGGGACAGACCAGAGCGTCCGGTTCAGGGTGGCCTCTCGGGTTCGACCCCCACGATAAGACAGGCGTAGCTGCACCATCATCCCTCGTCGCTCAGAAAACACGCGGTGCGTCACCTGTAGGTTTCCGAAGGATGTGAGGAATTTTGGGTTTACTGCCAGAATATCCCAAAGCAGGTGGGCACCACAGCTGAGCGTGATAGGCCGAGCCATCCGTCAGTCAAACTAACACACTCTACATGCCTTTGTTTTGAAGTATTCAGGCTGTAGCCAGGAAACAGAGTAGGTGCAAACCACAGCCAGTGACACGCTGAAGTCTCGGTCTAAAATGACTAAACTCCACTATTTGGATTTTCATGTTTGTCTTAAATGTGTAAACTGTTAGATTACATTGTGATGCACATTTTATGTCCAACATGAAGGTCTAATTGTTCCCAAACTACCAGAAATAAAATTCTGATTAGCAGACACACTGCCTACCTTTTTATTTATTTTTGCTGTCATTGAAGTGTTCAGATTCTGATGTAAAAGTCTAAAGTCAGCCACCGTGTGTGTGTTTCTATGTAGAAGCTACAGCCCTGCTTAAAACCTTTGTAATGAAAACATTTCAGAAACCTCCACCAAAGCTCACGTTAGAAGATACTGAGAGCTAAAGATCGTGAAGAAAATAAGGACTTATTCAGTATTTCTTGAGAGAAGTTGGAGGTTTCCCCATTTGTTCAATGCAGTTTGTGACACCTGGTGGCCTTTAGAGGAACTGCAGGTTAAAAAACTTGTGCTGACTGGTGATATGTAGCGATGCTAGTTTGTCAGTTAGCACTGAACACTAGCAACTATAGATGAAACGTTTCAAGCTAAATGTTTAAACAAATAAAAAATGAAGGCGTAGAACACGGCGTTCGTACCATGAATGACTCCAAGAGTGCTAAAGAACTCAAAGGCAGTGGAAAGAAACTGCCACCACGCTGCATCGGGAACTTCCTGTCTGTCGGATGCTACGAGGATTTCAGCTGAAGTGGAAAACAAAAAGCACTTAGAATAAGAAAAAATGTAGATTTGGCCCGTAATGAAAATTCTAAATGGACTCCCTGGAATAAATGTATAAACATCAGCGGCGGCCATCTTATGTCCTTTCAGCTAGCCAACCGCTAAACCCGCTAACCTCCACGAATCACAGCAAAAAGAACAAAAACATACTTAAAGCACAAGAACAAAGCCTTTAAAGCAGCAGCTCGATCTTTGTCTCTGAATCATTGTTCTACACGACAACGCGGAGAAACGTCCTTCACTTCCCTTTAAATCCAGGTTTGAACTGAACTGAATGAACATTGTGATGATCCTCCGTGAATGAACACGTGTGCTGCGACACTCAGACCTGGATTTATTGGTGGATGTGAAGAAAGTGATTGAAGTGTTTCTGTTTGTAGTGGTATGACAGTTTTCACCAGGGACAAAGGGGGCGACATTTTTTTTCCCCAGAGTTCCCAGTAAAACACGAGATGATCCATAACATCTGAGCGCTCACTTTGAGAGGAAAAGATGGACGTTGCTGTTCTGGAGTAAACGTCCAGTTTTAGTTCGCTTTAGGACACCAAAGAGTCCAGTTTGTGCACTTGTTTGATGAAGAGAACTCTTAAAGTTACACTGAACGATGCTGAAAACGCTGATTTGTGTCCATTTTATGAGAATAAATACAGAAAAGTCACAGATCGTCATCTGAAATCTGTCAACCAGCAGCTTAAAGGTTGAACTTGGTGTCATGAAGACGGTTGGCTGATGTTTTACTGATGCTTCATAAAGTTTGTTTCAGATTCGTTTTAGTTTTTGGAATTAAATTCCTGTTTTTTCTTTTTTTTTCTTAAATTGTGATGTTTTTTATCGCCCCTTCCTTTTCGTTTCTCCCTGCACATCACAAACTCCATTTCCCATGATGCTTCACAAACTGAAAAAAGACAATCCACAGTCGAGAAAACAAACATCCAATCAGATGTGGTCGTTTCTGTGTTGTATGTGTTTATATCAGTATTTGTCGACTTGTTCACCAAAAGTTTTGGAGTATTGGTCCCCGTTTCAATGAAGTCACACGTTTTCTTTTTCTTTTCCTCTTTTACTGTTTCTGAGGGGAGTGGATGGACGCTCTTCTTCTGGACTTTTAGGGACAAACTCATTGTCCTTCCTGTGTGTACATGGACACAAACAAAATGTCAGTGCAGAAAAAAGCCTAAAAAAAGGAATAAAAGAAGTGGTTGTATTTGTTCAGACTTCGTTCTTTTTATCAAGACAAAAAATAGTGACACTGAACGAAGTGGACAAAGAATAAAAAGTCTATTTTTTATTCTGTATATATGGAAATCAAGATTCCAGTATGTTGCATTGCTTTGTTGTACAAATCAAATGTGCTTGTGGCATTTTTCTAATCTAATTTATTTTACGGTCTCGTTTTGTTTTTGTTTTCTGCTTCACCATTAAAGTTTAAAGGATGTACACGAAGGAAACGAGTCTTTGGTCCTTTAAATCTTAAAACCTGACTTTAAACCAAAAACACCTCATTTCATCTCAACTGTCCTTCATTTCTCTTCATTCAGCAGATTAACGGTAACTTCAGGTTCTTCTGAGGGACATTTGTTTTGAAGCGCTAACAGAGTGGGGCAGTGATTTGTCATCAGGTTGTGAAGCTCCTCGCAGGTTTTGCCTCTGGGTCACGCCGACATTCGTAATGATATAAATCCTCCCTCGTTAAACTCGCATATTAAAAGCGTGATCGCAAAAAACTGGACGAGGGTTCAGGGTCGGGGACGAGGCGTCTGGGGCGTCTGGGGCGTCTGGGGCGTCTCCAGCCAGCGAGGAGGAGGCGCAGCCTCTATTAAAGCTGTGACACACCAGGCGAGAGGTGGACGGTCAGCTGGAGTTTCCCTCCCCGCCTCAAACAGTTGACGCGCCGGAGCGAAAAATAAAAGTTCTTGCTGGAAAGATGATTAATGGCATTGAAATGAGTGAGAGCCTTCAAATTTGACCTTTCCTTTAGTTCCCGCACTAAACACCTGCAGCAGGTGAGTCACATTTAAGGAACTTTGAAGGCGCCACGAGCATGAAGGATGTTAGAAAATGGAACTGTAGTTACACTGAATGTACAGATGGACACTGTATCAAAAACATATGAGAAATGAGAAGTTACCAAGAAGTCATTCAGTGCTCTGAATGACTGGATGCACTGAAACGTGATACTGGTTCATTTTCACGTGATTTGAACAAACATTTCCACATCAACACTTCTAAAAACGACTAGAACTATGTCAGATGTGTTGTGTACTTACATACCGAGTACTTCACGTTCAAACCCAAAGAACCTGTAATTTCATTCACGGTGACGGTGCGTTTCATTTGGCCGCCTCCAGCGGTGACGCCGGAAACACCAGACATCACGTCACCGAGTGAGGAAGGAAGCACTGAACGCGACTAAACGCTCAACAATGAAGACAAAACCTCCCACGATACTTCACGACCTCGTCAAACTACTACTTTTGTTTTAACTGTTTTGGTTGAGAGACCTCTGGTGGCAGAAATCGTGTACTGCACTGTGAGAAAACAGTAAGCTCGCATGAGAAGAAGAAAGAAGACAAACCGCGTTTACTTCTGTCATTAAGCCAAAACGACTTTGACCAATTCAAAGTTGACTCCATGACACACATATTTCTCCTTTCAGTGTGACTTACAGAAACTGACCAATCAGAACTGTGAACGTTATTATCCCCCGAAGAGAAGTAAGACAATAAGAGTAACAACATCCACTAATATAAGAGAGCAGTCTTATGTGTTTTTCAGAGACATGGCTGAACCAGGACACACCGGACTCTGTTGTCTCCTTAGACAGATTTACCCTAGTCTGTGTGGACCGGAAAGTGGCAGAGAGCGGTAAGAAGAAAGGCGGTGGACTGTGTGTGTTTCTTAACAACAGATGGTGTAACCCTGGCCACATCACTGCTAAAGAGCAGCTCTGTAGCAGGGACATTGAGCTTCTTGCAGTCAGCGTTCGGCCATATTACATTCCTCGGGAGTTCTCACATGTTATTGTACTGACTGTGTACATCCCCCCGTCGGCTGATGCTGCTGCTGCCTGTGAGCGCATAAACAGCACATTGTCCACGCTGCAGACGAGACACCCAAAGGCCCTCTTTCTCATCTCTGGGGACTTCAATCATGCCTGTCTCTCTGCCACTCTCCCCAACTTCACACAGTATGTAAACTGCCACAGAAGGGACAACACCCATACACACACGCATACACCCACCCACCCCCACCCCCCCACCCAGTCGCTCTGATCACAACCTTGTCCATCTGCAGCCAGAATACACATCGGTGCTGAAAAGACAGTCTCCATAGAGGAAGGCTGTGAAGATCTGGACTGAGGAGGCATGTGAGCTGAGGGACTGCTTTAACACCACCGACTGGGACGTACTGTGCAGCTCTCATGGGGAGCACACTGACAGTCTGACTCACTGCATCACGGACTATATCAACTTCTGTGTGGATAACACTGTGCCATCCAAGAGAGTATGGTGTTTTCCCAACAACAAGCCCTGGGTGACCCCTGAACTGAAGGCTCTGCTAAATGAGAAGAAGAGGGCCTTCATCTCAGGGGACAAGGAGGAGCTGTGGAGAGTACAGCGGGAGCTGAAGTATAACATCAGGAGGTGTAAGAAAAGCTACAGGGAGAAACTGGAGCAGCGCCTGGAGAAGAACAATGTCCAAGATGTTTGGAGAGGTCTGAAATATATCTCGGGCCAAAAGTGGGGCTGGACAAGCCACCACTGAGGATCAGGCCTGGGCAAATGAGTTAAACTTGTTTTTTAATAGGTTTGACTCTGCCCCCACTCCAGACCCCTCTCACTGGGGCCCCACTTCTTCACACCTCTCCAGGCCAGTCGTCTCCCCTCAGCTGCAGTCCTTAACAACTCAGCTCCCCTCAGACCCCTCTGCTCCAACCCCCATTGTCATCAAGGTCCCCCAACCACCACCACCTACAGCTCTGGACTATCCCCCACAGTCACCCACCTCTCCCTCTCCATCACTATGTTCAGGTGAAGAGGGAGCTCAGGAAGACAAAGGCCAGGAAAGCCACAGGGCCAGATGCCATCAGCTCCAGGGTGCTCAGGGAGTGTGCAGACCAGCTCAGTCAGGTGGTTCTGTACATGTTCAACCTGAGTCTCAGTCTGGAGAGGAGGAGTTGGCTGTGTGTCAGAAGAGAACAGGAGTACAGGGGGGTCATCAGGGACATGGTGGACTGGTGTCAGCAGAACCACCTGATCCTAAACACCGGCAAGACCAGGGTGATGGTTATTGATTTCCGAAGGAAACCTTCCCCTCACACACCGGTGAACATCCAGGGCTCAGTCATTGACATGATGGACTCATTTAAGTACCTGGGTGTTCACCTCAACAATAAACTGGACTGGACAGACAACACTAACGTCCTGTACAGGAAGGGCCAGAGTTGCCTACACCTGCTGAGGAGACTGAGGTCCTTTGGTGTGTGTAGGGCTCTACTCCGGACTTTCTATGACACTGTGGTGGCCTCTGCAGTGTTTTATGCCTTAGTGTGCTGGGGAGGGGGCAGCACGGACAGAGACAGGAAGACACTAAACAAACTGGTTCAGACAGCCAGCTCTGTCCTGGGCTGCCCGCTGGACTCCATCAAGGAGGTGGCAGACAAAAGGATGTTAGCCAAGCTGACATCCATCATGGACAACTCCTCCCACCCCCTGCACCACCCTGTGAGGACCCTGAGCAGCTCCTTCAGCACAAGACTTTTACATCCAGGAAGGAGCGCTACCGCAGGTCATTCCTGCCCACAGCCATCACACTGTGTAACAGTGCTCAGTAACATCCACTCAAATGCAAGTTGTACTGACAACCTCTGTTTTCATGTGCAGTAGCCATTTTTAAATTAGTGTGTATATAATGTATGTAATGTAAATTACCATAAGGTAAATAACATTTGTGTAATATTTTTTGTTGTTGTTATTTTTTTATTTTTTGTCTTCTTGTCCTCTGACTTCTTGCGCTCTGTCTTGTTGCTGCTGTAATGTGAATTTCCCCTATTGTGGGATAAATAAAGTCTATCTTATCTTATCTTATCTTAAGGAAACTTTCTACCAACAACATCCTTGTGAAATACACTTGTATGTCATTTTTCGTCCAGTTGGCTGATAGAGAGCATGGACTGTTCTGCAGTGGCGTCGCCCTGTGAGATCCAACGTGAAGTCATTCACCTTCGTTTTCCACAAGACGATCCGCTAACGACTCACAGCCAGGGCAGGACAGCGCCAGCCAATCACAAGCTGCCTCTGAGTCCTGGCTGCTTTTAAAGGACGTGTGTTGTGGTTTTGACTACGAGGACAAACCAGGAAACCCCAGCAAACAGCAGCACAACATTGTGTGTGTGTGTGTGTGCATGTGTGTGTGTGCGTGTGTGTGTGTGTGTGGCATCTCGTGAGCAGACGTCGATTTGCGTTGATGAGGTAATGGATTGAGGTCAGTGTGTGTGTGCTGTTGTGAGGAGACATGAACAGAACGACATTTATTTTGAGAATGAAGGGGAAGAAAATGCATGTGTGTGTGCGTGTGTGTGTGCATGTGTGCGTGTGTGTGTGTGTGTGTGTGTGTGTGTGGTTTGGCTTGTCTTTGGTCTGGTATCTGCTGCTCTCATCTGGTTTTGGGAGACTCCGTCCTGTCATGATCATGTCTTATGTTCTCATGTCATTTAAGGACGTGGCACACATGAAGAGAACACACACATTTTTTTTTCTGCAGTTTACATGCAAAGACTTTGACGACCAGTTCGGTGTGTGTGTCGTGTGTGTGAACTTTGGCTCTCATGTCAGCAAAGAGTAAACGCCAACACACTCAAATCTGACAGTTTATGCAGCAGCAGCAGCAGCACAGTCTGAGGCTGCCTGTGTTTCTGAAGCTTTTCAGGTGCACGTCACGTCCTGTTTGGACAGGTACGCTCTTATTTCCACAAATGTATCCGCTGAGAGGTTTTCCCATCCTGCTCCTGGTGGGTCTTCATGAAAAAAAACTGCTGAGCGGTGCAGCAGAACTAGAAGCAGCTTCGCTCACTTTAAAATGAATAAATAAACAGAAATAAGGAAATTATGAGTGTTAACAAACTCAGAATGAATCATAATTAATGTCTCTCAGCGACTTTACGTTTCCTTTAAACCACACTTCTTACTTTAAATGGCCTGACTGGTGGCGGAGGAGGGTGGAGGCCAGAAACTGGAACGGCTGCTTCACCTGTTTACACGAGCTTTAAATAAAAATGAAATCAGTACTCACTAATCCTGCTGATATTCAGGGTTTGGTGGAGGGAAACTGGACACCTGGCAGCAGGTGGAGCAAACAGCAGCAGGTAAAGAAGGAGTGACGTGGTCCAGCGTGGTCCAGCGTGGTCCAGCGTGGTCCAGAGGAGTTTCCCGGTCGTCTCTCTCTCACAGTCACAAACGTCCGTCTCCTGGATCAGATGAATCAGATGAATAATGAGTCCAAACATCATTTCGTGGTGAACTAGCACTCACTTATCTTAACCAACTGCTCCACATGCGAAGCTAACACTGCGAAAGCAAAGCAAAAGGCTAATAGGCCAACGCTAACAGCCACTTGCCATTAACAGCAAACCTCCATTTTTAAGCTACATTTAGCCGCAGCGACACACAGAAGCTTGTTTTTACCTCCTGCAGATCACAGAAGTCCAAACCTGAAGGAAAACTTGTCCTCAGCCGTCCAACAGTCTCTCTGTCCCTCCATCATGACTCACGACTGCCTCCTACAGAGCTCCACAGAGCCAGCAGCTCAGCGAAGCTCCACCCCTTTCTCCTGGGAATGTAATCAGATTGGCTGCTGGTTTAGGACCTCCCAATCAGAGTAAAGAAAAACCAAGATGAAGGCTGAACGTTCGGTTGTTTGGCTGATTATTGCTGACTCATGTTCATGTCAGACAAACTATGATCAAACTTTTTATACATTTACACATTTTTAACAAATATTTATAAGCTTTTAACATCCAAATTTAACCAGATTTGACCGTTTTAATGCTTTTTGAACATTTTGAATCATCTTTAAATGATTTAAACCACATTTAAACGTTTTTAATCTTTTAAAAACTATTTGCATTTTCATCTCTGAGTGAAATTTAGCCAGGGCTGACTTCTGAACACCTCCACCTCCACCTCCACCTCCACACCTCCGCCATCACAGACACGAGTGAAGCGTGTTCTCTCCATGTGCGCCGTGTCCTGGAGTGACATGAGGACATAAGACATGATCAGGACACTTCACTTTGTTCTCTGGGTCCGTTTTGGATGAACTGCTTCGATCCAAACTGCGATGATGAAGAGTTTAACTGTCGCCTCTGATTGGCTCTCATATCAACACGGATGAGGTGGAGGAGTCGTAGCGTTTGGATCATGATGGCCGTATCGGAGGTGGTGTGGACCGAACACACGGACGCTTGCATCAGTGCTTTCGTGTCGCTCTGCTGCTGGTGAGGCTGATAAACGATCAGGATGCTGTTTCAGAAACATTCATGAACTCTGAAATGATTAAACTTCCTGTGTGTGCGTCAGCATCACTGCATGTGTGTCTGCAGTATAAATAGATGTCTCTCTTAATGACAGGAGGACAGTGAAATGGCTTGCAGATGACACCGCCCTGCTTGGCAGCGGCACATCAAAAGATGAGCCGTTCTTTTCTTCTATCTTTGTGAGGACCGCGCCGGCGGCTTCAGACCAACGCTGTGAGGAGTTTTTACCCACCATCACTTCTTCTGGAAGCTTCTCAGACTGTGGGCATGAAGCTGATCGTCAGGGCTGAAGCTGGAGCTACAGAGAGCTTCGTGGAGATTCGGGTCCTCAGAAGTATGGCAGCGGAAATGTGTGAGTGTCTGCGCAGATCAAAGGCCGCAGCCGACCACGGCGGGGTGTTTCCCTGCCAGCACAGCAGCCGATGTGGTCGACTGATGCTTCGCTGGTTCAGGAGGTGACGTGTTTTTGGAAAAGACGCCGTCCGTGGCAGAGTTTACGTCACGAACAGAGAATAAGCTTCACATTTGAAGGACACGCTTGAGTCTGGAAAACGTGACACGATGTTATCCGACTGTCCGGGGCTGCAGAGAGCATTTCAACCAGAAACGGACATATTTCACTTTATGTTCATGAACTACAGCTGATATAACACGCTGCCAGTTAAACCAGATAAGTCTGCTTAGCTGAATGTTTCTTCGTCTCGGTGTGTTATTATCAGCTGTTCTGCACTGACAAACACACATTTTCTCTTGCTGCATGGACCTGCAACTATCAGGCCGACTGAACGTTCCATATCTGATTGAGTTCACTGCACACTTCATCACAGCATTTAAGAAGAAAATCAAATCAGTCATTATGAAAGGCTGAATTGACGGCTGTTAAAGTCCAGTTAGAAGTGCTTCTGGATTCTGTCATCAGATTCACGCCCAAACCAGAAATGAAGGATGAAAAATGAACATTAACACTTGCAATAATTCATCACGTATTGTCCAGTCTGAACGTCCCTCCAGGTGTTCTGTCCACTCTGAGGAGACTCGTCCCTTTAACAGCGCATTCGAGCTGTCTGCAGAGACGACGTCCGGAAGCAGCTTCGAAATATTCCAGAATAACTGACTGTAACTTTAAGAAAAGTTAAAGTTGGTCTGTTAACACCTGACGGTTCTTGCTGGCTCGTCTGATCCTGCACGTCGCAGCAACAAAATGGAGCACAGTAGAGATAAAGATCTAAACGAGTAAATGACCTCACTTGTTTGACTTTATATGAAGTCACAGAGTCTCTTAAAACGCACAGCTGTGCAGTTAAAAGGCTTTCCTGTCGATAAGAAACCTCCCGAGGAGCCTCACAGGATCCTGCACGCTAATTTAACACGGAAGTTTTTCTTGACAAATTACAGACATGGACGATTTGCACGGGAATAAAAACACTGAAGGCAATTATCACAAATTACTGCATTTCCCTGAGCGATAGCAGCTCAGTGAGAGTTAGCTTACAGCACAGAGGGCGTGACGGCACTCATCTCCCCAAAGACGTCCAGCAAACGGGAATCGGACGGTCCTGCATGGACGGAACAACGGAGACCGGACGGTCCAAGTGTCTTCAGGCTCTCTTTCTACACCAGATGATAAGATGTTAAAATCAAACGCTGACTGATTAAAAACTCAGCTCAGCGTATTCAAACAGAAACATATTTCAGCTACTTCACCTGATTTCCAACAGCAAGATGAGAAACTTTACATCAGTCTCACGTCTGTGTCTAAAGTGAGCTGGAGTCAAGGTGTAGTTAGCCTAGCTTAGCATCAGTGCTGGGGGTAGCACATTTCTTCTGCATTATTCCTGTAATGTTACAGTAATATATTACCTTTCCCTGGTACTGAAGTAATATATCACGTCGCTAACAACATGTTAGCATTAGCTATGAGCGTTCAGCAGCTAACAGCGACGTCAGCCCTTTAAAAACATTCAATTCAGGACAAGAACTCGAAAACACTGATGGTTAAAACTATAAAGCAGCACAAAAATAACAATAACCAACATAAACCAACACACATTTCTGCAGACACTTCAATGACAGTAGCACAAAAGTCGTGTAATCAGTAACACGTTACTCCTCACAGACAGTAAGGTTGTTCAGAGACTCAATACTTTCATAAGACAGTAGCTGGTTTGATGTGAAATAAATGACATTTTTATAGGGACTTCCCAACTGCTCTGCATGAAGACTGAAGGCAAGAGGAAACTGTTGGCCTGACTGTCCAAAATTCAAAAACTGGGTTGGACAAATGTAGAGATGACGTCCAGGTTGGACTCAGGGCGGCTGGACTAGCCCACTTGATGTGGCGCAAGACTCAAATTTTATTATATTTAGGACTCCTGCAGACATCCTCCTGTGTGTGTGTTTGTGTTGAGACGTGACTGACACCAACAGGAAGCTGTTTTAGTGTAGTTGGAAGGTCAACATGGCTGCCAGACAGCCGACCGGCGCCTGCGACAGGCCGATAAGGTGAGCTACACCTTGTGACCGTGATGACTCAGCGCTCACACATCAGCCTGCAGGCCGATGTGAAAACAGGTTTATCTTTAGCCTGTAAGAGCTTAATAACATAATGGCCACAGAGCAGGAAGCTGTGTGTTCATGTGATACTGCACACACACACACTGAGTGTGTGTGAGTGTGTGTTGTATGTGCAGCCTGACACTGACGTTACGCCCACAATGACTAATAAATCACAAACATCTCATCACTCATGTCTAAAACTCAAAAACTGTGGTGCAACAGGACAGTTTGAGCCAAAATCTTAAATTCATGCAGTCATTTTTCATTTGCTTCTTGCTTCGTTACGGCCTTCGAGCACTTATTTAATCAGCAGGCAGCTGAAGAATGTCTGTGAGGAGCTTTATGTCGAGGCTGGATATCCTCTGAAGCTATTTTAATCATGGCAGAAAATGTAAATGGGGTTAGCCCGAGTTTCTGTGGAACCGCAGAAAGTCATAGAGAGCGGCAGGAACGCCGTCTCAGGTCAGCAGGATTGTATCTGAGGTCGGCGGTTTGGCCCAGAGTCGGCCGAGACCTCCAAACCTCAAACTGATTTACTGTCATGGAAAACACACTCTGTGCTTAAATGCTCGGCTGAGCCGGTAATTAGACGGCTGCTGTGACCTCTTATCTCTGTAGGGTTTAGTTTATAGTTTACAGAGTAGTATTTCCACTGAGTCACACTCACAAATGAACCAGAAACCGTCTGGTGGCCTCATCAGAACGAGACCCAAACGATTAATCACTCATTTTGTGTGCATGAGAAACTCTGTGGAACCGTCCAGTGTTGACCAGAAACACACAAAGTGACCGAGAAGCTCTCCGGTGTTCACCACACAGAACCGTCTCCTCTCTGTTCCGTCTTTTTAGAAATGAAGTTTCCATTGAAATTCATTGTGTGCATCTAATCCATCTGAACTTTTGTGAGCAGCCAGTGAGCGACGCTCAGACACCGACTCCAAGCCAGAGCCTTCATCAGGATAAACCCAGTACCTCTGTGTTTGATGGTGGAGGAAACCCACACAAACAGAACAGAACCCAGCAGAGATCCAGGAACACAGAGATCCAGAGATCCAGGAACCCAGAGATCCAGAGATCCAGAGATCCAGAGATCCAGAGATCCAGGAATACAGAGATCCAGAGATCCAGGAACACAGAGATCCAGAGATCCAGAGATCCAGGAACACAGAGAACCAGAGATCCAGGAACACAGAGAACCAGAGATCCAGAGATCCAGGAACACAGAGATCCAAAAACCCAGAGATTTAGGAACCCGGAGATCCAGAGATCCAAAAACCCAGAGATCCAGAGATCCAGGAACCCAGAGATCCAGAGATCCAGAGATCCAGGAACACAGAGAACCAGAGATCCAGAGATCCAGGAACACAGAGATACAAAAACCCAGAGATCTAGGAACCCGGAGATCCAGAGATCCAAAAACCCAGAGATCCAGGAACCTGGAGATCCAGAGATCCAGAGATCCAGGAATACAGAGATCCAGAGATCCAGGAACCCAGAGATCCAGAGATCCAGAGATCCAGGAATACAGAGATCCAGAGATCCAGGAATACAGAGATCCAGAGATCCAGGAACACAGAGAACCAGAGATCCAGAGATCCAGGAACACAGAGATCCAAAAACCCAGAGATCTAGGAACCCGGAGATCCAGAGATCCAAAGACCCAGAGATCCAGGAACCCAGAGATCCAGAGATCCAGGATCCCAGCTGTGGCGACATGCTGACCTCTGACCTCTCTACTGCCAGCTGTGAAAGGAAGGGGATGTGGGGAAGGTGGAGATCGTTGTCTGGTTTCAATGTAAAACACTGAGCTGCTGATGGATTGTGTTTTGTACTGCAGAATGAATCCTGTCACTGCTCTGCAGTCTTCCCTCTGATGGTCAGGGGTAGACCCTGACCCCGAGCCCCAAACCCTGACCTCAACACCACAGGACAGATGTTTCTCAGCTCTTGTCTTCTTCAGTGCTGCTGAACTGTTTTGCGAGACAGACGGACTGTCCACAGACCTTCAGTCCTTCTGAAGCAGCGATCCGGCCTCAGTCTGAGCTGCAGCTTGATGCCATTTGTTTCCCATCAGCCTCCTGTTACACGTTATTATCGGCTCAGAGCGCCGACCTCGCTCACGGTCCGTCATCCCTCAGCTTTCATCCGATTCTCGCTTCCCCTCGCCTCCTGGTGGGCTTTCAGGACGACATGCAGTAAAACGAGCTGAAGCTGTTCCTTTGTGTCTCTGTTCCAGTCCAGAGTTTTCTGTTCACTCTGACGAAGTCTGTCTTTAAGAGGCTGATCACGGCCGCCGTCGTGTTCATGACACACGGCTCATAATAATAATTCTCACGTTTTTATTTTTGCATCTTTATTTGTCAGTGTCAGCCTGGAAGGAAGGATCCATCTTCAACCTGACGGTGATGATGCAAAATGAATGTAATCTGTATTTAAATCAGCTGAGCGGAGCAGGGTGTCTCTCTGTCTGTCTCACAGTTCAGACCTTCAGTGTCAGTCCTCACTTACACAAAGTATTGTTGTGTTCGCTCTGCTGATACAAACCGCTGCAGCACGTCCACACTGTTTCCAGGAAGTCTCTGAAAACCGTCACAGGTTTACGTCAATCTCAGACAAAGTAACAGAGACACCAGAGGTCAGAGACAGACTGTGGACAAAGTTACAGTGAGAGTCCAGCACAGAGACAGAGGGTGTCTCTCTGCAGGGTGACTGAAGGAAAGCTCACAGATGAATCAGATTCTCAGTAAGATCATATCTTTTATTCCCACTTCAAGTGTTTGTCACTTTGCAGCCGTTGATCTGAAACAGTCGAATTATTTTCATCCACACAGAGAAACTGACATCCTGACTCATTCTGTCCTGCAGCGACGGCCTTTCAAACCAGCTACAAATGAAAGTGAATGAAATCCATTTAACGGTGGGAAGAGCTCTAAAGGTTGTGGAATAAGAGCAAAGTAAATGTACAGTTATAAAGTTAATTTAAGTTAAAGGGATTTGTTCACTGGATCCATGATGGCAGCGTTTGCTGTGTCTTTGCTGCTGGACACGTTTGAAAGTTCATCATTAATTAAACATTATTTCATTATTAAAGTTCAATCACTGATGATTTCCAGCTTTCAGTGGATTTCCTCCTAAAGGTGAAACACGTTTCCAGCCAGAATAAATGTTGCCACTATGATTTTTAAAGTTAAAGTTTCTTTAACTTCCAGTTTCATGTTGTGACTGTGCTGTGCTTATGGCTGTTCAGGTTCGGGCACAAAGGCCTCTCAGTGAGGGTTTAGAAAAGAGGAAAAGATCACGTTCACGGCTCCACCATGCCGTCCTGACTGCACAAACTTTGATACGACACGCGTGAAAAGTGCAAATTTATCTTCTCTGTGGTTTGCAGATGCTAACATTGTGCTGTGCTGATGCTACGTCTGTCTGTTCCTGCACATAAAACATGGAGAACATCTTACGGGATGTAAAAAGCTGCTTCAGGTGAGTCTTTCTTGTGAAAGGTGAAAGTGAGCGATCGTCCATATTCACTGATCTCCTCACGCTCTGTTAGCTGTCCACGAGAGGGACGCCAAACCCGGCATGCTAACGTGTAATGGCTCTGTGAAGAAGACGAGAGGGTGCTACCAGCAGCGTTTCTCCACACTGACTTGAACCTGTCCCTGTAAGTCAGTCAGCACATGAAAAGTTCTGCAGGAAGACCTTCCTGTTCACAAAACATCCTCCTCTTCCTCTCAGTGATGCACGCTGCAGAGCCGACCGGGAAACCTTCAGCCAGCGAGGCATCGTGAGGGATAATAACGTCCTAATTGGCTAATTACCAGGCTGGCTAGCTCACCGCTGAAAGGTCGTGCACGTTGGATTAGTCACCATCATTACAGCGAAACAAGCAAAAAGACAAATATACCCACAGCAGGATGAGCGCAGGCTGCGAGCGACCCGCCCACAGAGGTTCAGGGTTAAGGACGCGTTAGTCATCAGCCGGATCAGCATGGTTCAGTCTGACAGCAGGCAGCAAACTCCAGCTGATCCACATCACAGGACTGAGGAGTTCCAGCTGAGACCAGCAGGAGGCGAACAGCCAGAGAGTCCGCTGGAGAGTCCGCCGACGACCACCGCGAGGGCTCGCGTTTCCCTCTGAGTTAATCTGTCGACACGTTGACTGAACAAGGCTCCAATCATCGCAGAGGACTTAGATCTGAAGTCTAATTATCGTCATGTTTGAGCAAATCAAGAAATAATTAGTCTTACAGACCAAAGATGAAAGAACTCGCTCGTTTGTAACATTAAAAAAAGTTTCATTCGACCTAAAAGAGATCGTTCATTAATCTGATGATGATGATGATGCTGATCACCTGCCAGCTGCGTTCACTCTTCATCATCGTGACTCCCAGAGGATGAACCCTCTGTGAACCCTTTCTCTAGCGCCACCCTGAGGACAAACTGAGAATCATCAGAGCTTTGTTCTGGGTATTGTTTGGACTGATTGTTCCGGGTCGTGTTCCGTGTTCTCCGGTTCCTGACGTGCAGGTTCCAGACTGGATGGACATGTTTCCTCTCGTGGTCCAGAGGGACCTGCTGCCGTGTCTCTGTATTTACTGCTTTCACTCCCCGCGAATTGAAAACTCATCTCCCAGCCCCCCCGCCCCCCCTCCCCCGTCCAGCTGTACCTTCAGTAAAACATCCCTGTATGTGATGCAGACATGGACATATGGACAGTCTGTGGACAGACAGTCTGTGGACAGACTCACTGCTGCGTCTCAAACATCATTTCTGGATGATTTGAGCGCCGCAGCTGCAGAAATAAAACACTGACACAAACCAGTTTCTGAGAGTAAAATGTAGCTTTAAGGAAAGCTACAAGTGACGCCGAAGAGTCTCTGCTGTCAAGGTCTGACACACACACACGCACGCACGCACACACGCAGACACACACACACACACACCCTCTATCAGTGGCGCTGATATCCTCCGGCCCTGTTCTGTCCTCCACAGCGACACTCAAGACTCAACAGGACTGATAACGAGCAGCCTGACCCTCGCCTCAGAGAGAGAGAGTGTGTGTGTGTGTGTGTGTGTGTGTGTGTGTGTGTGTGTGTGTGTGTGTGTGTGTGTGTGTGTGTGTGTTGTTGTGTCAAGGCTGCTGGTGTGTTCGTCTGTAACAAACAGAACGATTTACAGTTTGTGTTTTGGAGCGAGTCTTTATTGTGAATGTGGTAAACATCAGAGTTTACAGCTGCTCTCGCTTTGATAAAACCAGAGAAAACAGAAGAAGAAGAAGAAGAAAGTGAGCTGAAAGCTAAATAAATACTGTTATGAGCTTTTCTGTGGGTCTCTCATGTATTTCCCACAGTGAGTCTGATTAACCTGAACTGTTTGACTGCGCAGATGGATTTAGTGCGGTGTGCAAACACACACTCTTTAATGCTGATGTTCCCTTTCATTTGCTTTGCTCATGTCTTCGTTTCTGAGCTTCATCGTGGCGTTCAGCTCATCGTTTATCTGTCAGACACAAACTTCTCTTCCTGCTTCGCTCTCACGGCGTCGCTTTCACAATAAAAGCTGTAAAAAGCCTCAGTTCACTTCCTGCTGAGCAGCAGACAGACAGTCAGAGAGCAGCTGGTGGACATTTAGCATTCAGCAGCTACAGGTCAGACATGTCCCTCAGGAGCTGGAGGAGACCAAAACCAGAGCTAAAAGAGAGACAAGACTGGACGGACGTCCATCAGGAGACACAAACGGAGTCCACGTCCATCACCAGGCTGATCTGCTGGATGTGAAAGCTCAAAGCTGGTGATGTGTTTAATGTCTGTCCAAAAATCAGTTAGCGCAGGTTTAAAGGCACCCTGTCATCAGCGAGAGTCTGACCAGAGTGTGAAGGACGCACATTCAACACCTCCGTCCGAGGACTGAAGTGCACGTCCTGTTCCAGCAGAAACTACAGGCTCAAGTCAGCAGAACTGAAACTCATTATTTATTTCTTATCTTCTAACTGTTTGTTCATCTCTTCAGCTGGAAACGAAGCAGCAGTCAGACTGAACGAATCCATCTTAAAATAAAGCAAAAGGAGGGAAGTGTAAAGAAAAACTGTACCAAATAAATATACAGCGTTCTTACTCTGCACTCCTGGAATGAAGGTGGAGAGACAGGCGGAGGCTGGCACCGCGACATCTGCTGATGGATGAAACACCGAAGGTCGCAGACGGTGTAACCTTCGCTCAGAGACGCCTCGGGAGCGAAGCCGAGAGAGAAGAAAAAACACAACTCAGCAAACTGACGGCTGCTGGTCAGACTGGAGTTCATCAGCAGGCGGCGGGTCGCTGCTCCTCAGCGCCCTGCTGGACGGACGCCGTCTGTAAAGCTGCAGAAGAAGAAGAAGAAGAAGAAGAAGCTGTGAACACAGCAGACGGACGATCAGCTCATGAAAAACCATCCTCCTCCTCCTCCTCCTCCTCCAGCCTCCTTTCAGCTCTGCTTTGGTCCTCCTGTTTGCTCCAGACTTTGACCTGAGGAGCAGTGAGACATGGACAGATTTCCATGAAATTTACTGTGAGTATTCATGATCCCCACAGAATGATTCCCGATGACCTCAGTGACCTCTGACCTTCCTTCAGCGCCGCCATCGGGGCGAAATTTACTGCAGAACAGTAACGGCATCAAAATGTGACGAAAAGGGCAAAGATATCAAAGCGATCAGAGGCCTGCGAAACAGACTGTGTTCATTCATCCCATTCATCATCCTGCTGCTGAAAAGCCAGCCAACACATTCCTGCACACACACACACACACACGCACACACACACACACACACACACACACACGCACACACACACACACACGCACACACACACACACACACGCGCGCGCTGCTGTGTGTCGTCTGTTTAATTTCCTGGCCTGCTATCGTTTTACTCTGCAGAGTCGTCAAAATAGGATTAGAGCGTTTAATAAAGGATGATTCCCACCATGAGGATATGACTCTGCAGGGCACACACACACACACACACACACACACACACACACACACACACACACACACACACACACACACTGTAACACCTCAGGAGTCTTTACTCTGATCATCTGTTCAGCTTCTCAGTTTCCACTGGATTAATAAACACCTGAACACTTATATAACCTGACTGCTTCACTTCCAACACACACACACACACACACACACACACACACACACACACACACACACACACACACACACACACTGTGATCTTTGAGTCAAAACATTGAAGCATGAAAACACAGTTACATCAGTGGATGACTGTGATTGGCTGAGACCCCCGTCCATCACCTCCGGCTCCACCTGAGCTTCACCGTCCTGCTTCGCCAAAACGACACTTCAGTCACATGATTCACGGCGTTTCAGCTCGGACAGGAAACGCTGCTCAGAGACACGTCGACCTGAGTCTCCAGGTGTGTGGATGGAGGACCACAGGTGTGTCCCGGTCAGCTGATCTCATATTACCGCATGATGAAGAGGCATCAGCACGGCGCCACCTGTGTGTGACCACAGCCTTCAATGACTGCTTCTCGATGGAAGCTCACCTGCGGCGGCGGACAGCGAGTCAGAAACGTTTGATTGGACGGAGAAGCGGAGCTCAGCTCTGAGGCTGAGATGAACTCAGCGCCGACTTCTGTGATGAGAGAATCGCGGATCGCCGTGTTCCCTCGTTCCTCGCTGAAGGTGTCACCTCTGGACCAATCAGAGCGGCTCGCTCTGCGACACGGCAGCGGAGGAGTGCTGATGAGTCACCGTGCCTACGATCAGGACGGCTGAGGATGAGGATGATGATAATGAGTGCTTCATCGTACCATAGAGCAAGAAATGGAGAGTTATTACCGTGGTGATGAGGCAGGAAGTCAGGCAGCGTGTGTGTGTGCGTGTGCGTGTGTGTGCGTGTGTGTGTGTGTGCGTGTGTGTGTGTGTGTGTGCGTGTGTGTGTGTGTGTGTGTGTGTGCGTGTGTGTGTGTGTGTGCAGACATGCTCCACACATCCTCTCAGACAAACTTCACTTCATGAAGCGTTGCTCATCTTTAATATCAGTGTTATTGTCGGACTGTGTGATTTCAGTACTGCAGGTCAGGTTGAGTGTACTGTGTACTTGTACTACTTCGTACTAATGACACAGTACACAGAGTACACAGAGTACACGTGCCACATCGTGGACGTTATCCAAAACGTTACTCCATCGCAAGCGAATGTCCTGCATTCGACACCTGACTTAGGTAGAAGTACAGAATAAAAAGTAAAAGTACTCGTCATGCAGTAGAATGCTTCCAGTGACAGACAATTTGAAGTACTTCATTTACACTTTGCTAGTTTACTCCAGTGGTTCTCAACCTGGGGGTCGGGCCCCTCCAGAGGGTCACCAGACCAACCTGAGGGGTCGTCAGACGGTTAAAAGGAGAGAAGAAGAAACGGCTCTGACACACAAAGCTGTTTTCAGTTTCTGTGAATGAGCCGAAGGAAGGAAAGAAGGAAGGAGGAGAGGAAACAAGGGGACAAGATAAAAGGAAGCAAGACAAATGGAGGGTTGAAGTATTTGAAGTAGTAGTAGTAGTACAGCTGGAGTAGCAGCACGAGGTGAGAGGTGATGCAGCTGAGGAGCTTCAGGTAAACAAGCTCAGTGATGAAGGCTCCTCCTCGTCCTCATCCTGCCGACGTCACGTGGACGTCCGCATGGACAGGAGGAGCCCGTGGACTCGGTGTGAGCGTGCAGGACGAGGACAGGACGGCGTGAAGTAACAGCTTAACCACTCGTGAAGAAGGAAGTCGGAGGCATTTCAGGCCGCTGACGCAGCGTCGACTGCGGGAGGAGAGCTCACTGCACGTTTCCTCCAATCAGATCGACATATCAGGACAGGAACGATGACGCAGGGACGGCCGTCCCACCGCACCGTGTCCTCTCTGTGTCCGTCACCGAGCAGCACACACACCTTCACATCATCGCTTCCTGTCGCTGACGTGGGCGCCGACATGCCGCCGACGCTCCAATGGCGGAGCTTTCGTCCAAGAAAAGGAGCTGACGGTGGACGTGCACGTGTCCAAATGGACGCTCAGTGGCCTGAAGCGTCCGTCCACTGGTCACAGTTAAAGGCTCGATGTCTACGATGATCTGAATGGGGCCTTCGATGGTCTGAAGTCACAGTTCCTGGATTTAATGTGGTCTGACGTCAGCGTTTGATGGTCTAAGCTGGAAATTTGATAGTCAAAAATGAATTTTACTGGTCTAAACTGGGTTCTTTGGCCTTTAAGGACGTTCTCTCAGGATGTTCCAGGGCTCTAAAGAAGGCGTCTGATTGGTTCAGTGACGTGATGCTTTAAGATGGACGCACAGACACTGGTGTCTCCTGGTTTTAACCCGTGAAAGCGACCGTGGTAAAACCAGCTCGAGTGTCCGTCCTTTTTGCTGATGTCATCATCTTGGCTGCGTGCGGTGCCCGTTGCGATGGCGTGCTGATGGAGGGACGTGGTGGCTTCTTTTCAGCACTGTGTTCTCTGTGTTTCCTGAGCAAATGTGATGCTTTCATCAGCGATTCTGGTTTATGGACTGACATAGTCTTCAGCTCAGGATTCGAGGGACATTTGAAGACATTAAGCAGACATGCCGGAGGACGTCCTGACAGACCAGCTCTGCTGCAGAGTCCAGAAGGTTGACAGGAGGTCTGAACGTCCACACTGAGTGTTTAATGGTCAAAGTTTGACATCAAACAGGTCTTTAATGGTTGCTGCTGGGTATTCAATGGTCCAAACTGGTGATTGTAAAATGTGCGTCTGAAGGACTGAGCTCGACTTCAGTGGTTTTTGAGGGTCTCAGCTGGTCATTTGACGGATGGAGCTGGAGGCTTGTTGGTCTGAGCTGGTCTTCTAATCTGGTTTTGGACCAGTATAACTGGCCGTTTGACAGTCTGAGCAGGTCTCTGGCGGTTCTGACAGCTGGAGTTTGATTGGACGGAGAAGCTGAGATGAACTCAGCGCCGACTTCTGTGATGAGAGAATCACGGATCGCCGTGTTCCCTCGTTCCTCGCTGAAGGTGTCACCTCTGGACCAATCAGAGCGGCTCGCTCTGCGACACGGCAGCGGAGGAGTGCTGATGAGTCACCGTGCCTACGATCAGGACGGCTGAGGATGAGGATGATGATAATGAGTGCTTCATCGTACCATAGAGCAAGAAATGGAGAGTTATTACCGTGGTGATGAGGCAGGAAGTCAGGCAGCGTGTGTGTGTGCGTGTGTGTGTGTGTGTGTGTGTGNAGACAGGTAGACAGACAGACAGACAGACAGACAGACAGCGGACAGACAGACAGAGAGACAGACAGACAGCAGACAGACAGACAGACAGACAGAGAGACAGAGACAGACAGACAGACAGACAGACAAACAAACAGACAGGTAGACAGACAGACAGACAGACAGGCAGACAGACAGACAGACAGACAGCAGACAGAGAGAGAGACAGACAGACAGGCAGGCAGAGAGACAGACAGACAGACAGACAGAGACAGAGAGAGAGACAGACAGACAGACAGACAGACGGACGGACAGACAGACAGACAGACAGACAGGCAGACAGACAGACAGACAGTCAGACAGGCAGACAGGCAGACAGACAGTCAGACAGAGACAGACAGACAGACAGACAGACAGACGGACAGACGGACAGACAGACAGGCAGACAGACAGACAGACAGGCAGACAGACAGACAGCAGACAGACAGACAGCAGACAGACAGACAGACAGACAGACAGACAGACAGACAGACAGCGTTTACTGCTCCACCACACAGAAACACAAGAAGAAGAAGATGTGATGACCCTGGTGACACACACACGCACAGACGTTAGGTTTGCATCATTTCTGGGGACATTACATGGACCTACATCAGGTCAAAGAACCACTGTGTGTGTGTGTGTGTGTGTGTGTGTGTGTGTGTGTGTGTGTGTGTGTGTGTGAGACAAAATGCAGGTCCCCATAATGTAAATGTGAACTTTGCGGTGAAGTCTGGGGTTCAGGTCTTGGTTCTGGTCTTGGTTCAGGTCTGGCTGGTTCTGGTCTTGGTTCTGGTTCGTCTGCAGGAAATGAATGTAAGTCTGAAAGGTGTGTGTGTGTCTACTGACACTTCCTGCTTCCTTCCTGTTAACAGAGCAGCTCAGACTGCAGTGATCACTAAAGCAGACACACACACACTCACGCACACACACACACACACTCACGCACACACACACAGTGTCGAACAGGTTCACCTCCAATCGTCTGAATTCGCTGATTTTCAGACTTTCTGTCGGTTTGTTTTGATATTTGTAGATTTTTTTTTGCTCTTCAGGTCTGAATGTTTTGACTCTGAATCACAGAAAGACTCGTTCTGAGGACACGGAGCTTCAGTTACGTTTTCCTCCTTCACAAATATTCAGAAACGTCCGCAGACTTTTGTCAAAACCGTCTGAACATTCTGAATTAGAGGATCAATAACTGCGACCCCGACGCTCACCTGACCGACGCCCCCGATGGTCGTCAAAAACGTCCGTCATCAAAGAGTCGCCTGTCATCACACACACACACACACACACACACACACACACACACCGGTGCAGGAACACAGCGTTCTCAGGCAGGACATGTCAGATACAATCAGTCTGATTGGCCAACAGCGAGCTCTGGGATTCCCATGGGGCCATGTGGCCGGCGGCGGTCCCAGACAGACAGGAAGTGCTGAGAGAAAGAGAGAGCGAGATTAGAGGGTGAGGAAGGTGAAGAAGAGCGGGAGAGATTCAGGGCCCTCAGCTTCGTCATGTGGCCGCTGCGGTGCAATCTGATTGGTGCGCTCTTCAGAGCAGTTCAGCATGACGGCGATGACGCAGACGGCAGATTGTCGGGCTGGGACGTCCGTCCGATAATTGGTTCAACATGGCGGCCTCGGGCGATGAGGTCACTCTGAGTGTGGCGGTCCGAGCAGGCGGAGACAGACAGACGCTGAACGTCGGACGGCGGCTCGGGTTCATACGAGCAGCTGCGGCGAGCGTCACACAGAGGGCGCTAAAGCGAACGCAGAGCTTCAGGATCGGATCGGGAAGGAAAGCCGACGACGAGTCGCTGCTTTGTTGTGGAGCAAACTGCAGATGGAGGGCAGGAAGTGATTCTCTGCATGAGAAGCACTTTAACAAACACTCAAAATGAGTCAAACCACGAGGAGCTTTTCCTGACTACAACAACGTGCTGTTCATGAGGGTGAAAAACGCAAGAAGAAATGTCTCGTTAAACGTCTGCAGTCGAGAGGAGCCGAGTCGGCTACGAAATGCTGAAACATTAGCTTCTGTTTTAAATCTGCGGTGACAGATTTAAAGGAACGGCTACAAACAACACGACGAGCACTTGCTCAATCAGCGTTAACAGTTTCACAGACATCTGAACGTAGTAACGTACGCTGTCTTGTTTCGTGACGATCGAGCGGACATTTGCGAGCGATTAACGGAGCAAACAGCCGTAACGTGAACGTCAACCTCCAGCGCCGCGACGCTGAAGGTTTGCTGCTCGTTAACAATCAGGACAGCAGCGACAGTCACCCGGAGCACTTTGGTCCCAGCGTCGTGGACCAACCGCTAACAGGAAGTGGTTTGCCTCCAGACTTTTGTCCGCCCGCATTTGTTTTCCCGAGCAGAACGACATCTGAGTAGCTAGCTGTTAAATCTGCTGACTCAGCAGCAGCAAAACCTTTAGTTCAGGTGAAGAATCGCTCGTCTTCATCATGTGAAGGTCACATCCAACACATGATCTGACTTCCTGTTTCTACCTTTGCCTCACAGTTTCATCTAAAGTAGCTCAGTAAGAGCTTTCCTCCATCTCATCCTTTGTGGTTTCACTTCCTGTCCTCCGTCTGGGTTTAACGTCACATGACTGCAAACAGCCTATTGTCTTTCAGCTGCTGCCTCACTCTGAAGGTGGACTCATTTCTCCGTCTCTGCTGTGTTTGTTACTTTCTCTGATGATCGTTTTCATGTGATCTTCAATATTTTTAGGTGTTTTTGCCACATGCTCTGTCTGGCCATCTGTGTGTGTGTGTGTGTGTGTGTGTGTTTTGGTGGATACAGTATACATGTGCATTGGTCAGATGGTGTGTCTAGACGTGTGTGTTCAGGGTGTGATGGATTGGAGGGTCGCACACACACACTTTCATGTCGGGTGAGCCGTCGTCTCTGTGGATGTCTCTCTGTCAAAGTCGCTCAGAGTGACCTGTCTCACACACACACACACACACGCACACACACACACACACACACACACACTGTCAGACAGGCTGTTCTTGGAGACGCCCGCCTTTACCTCGAGTACAGCCCACACTGACACACACACACTGATGTCGAGCCGCCCACACATCACATCATCACGCACAAACACACAGACGGCCAGACAAACAGTATGACCTGGGAACACACACACACACACACACACACACACACACACACACACACACACACACACACGTGTGAGCCATGAGTAATTGTCTGAATCACACTGAGAAAGTCAGAGAAAGTAAGTGTACTTGTACTCTCTGTATTTGTGTTGTGATGTTCCAGCAGATCAAACTTTTTATTTAATTATCATTTAGCGCTTCAGAGACGGACGTCGTGTCTTCCTCGCTACGACGCAGACTGAGACACATCAGAGGACTGTCTTCGGGGCCTGCTCGCTCGGACAGACTTCATGTAAACTGTAAATACACATTATGTGCAGCTTTAAAGGTGCAGTGAAGGATTTATTTATGTCTTCATTAGTGTCGAATCATCTAGTGCTTTCATGACTAGAGTGAGCTCCTGAGATCTACAGGGGAGCAGCAGAGTCCACCACATCCCACCACCATGTTTCTACAGTGGCCCAGGAGGGACAAAGCAAATGTCCAAACCATGTCCCGTGACGTGCGAAACATCCTAAACGTCTCACCTGCGACCGCAGACTGAGTCCAGGCCGTCTGAGGTGACACACAGGGTCCAACGGCGTGATGAAGCAGCACCTGCAGACGCTTCAGGGCCGAGCCACGCCTCCAGACGACCACGCTTAGTCATGGCGTGTGCGTGTGTGTGTGTGTGTGTGTGTGTGTGGGCAGATGGGGGGTATTTGTGTGTCACACCCAGGCTGGTAAAGGCTGTTCTTGAGGGGAATCCTGATGATGCAACACACACACACACACACACACACACACACACACACACACACACACACACACACACACACACACGTTGTGGGGACATTACATAGACTTCCATTCATGTCCTGCAGCCTTACCCTAACTCTACCCATCAGCCCTCTCTGCCTGTTCCTAACCCTGTGCCTAACCTGACCTTACCTAACCGTGACCCTGTCCTCAGTCTGCACCCTGACAGTTCATCACTCACATTAAGGGGACCTGCATTTGTCCCCATGAGACAGGTGAGTCCCCACAATGTGACTGTGTACACAGATTTTTGTCCTCACAACGTGATAAATACCTGGTCACACACACACACACACACACACACACACACACACACACACACGCAGACACACACACAGTGAGGTAACGTGTGGGTGGTTGCTAAAATAAAGATGTCTTTTAATATGAGACAGCAGAGACGTGCTGCTACCTGCAGCTTTATTACAGCAGGTACAGGCATCCAGGTGTGTGTGTGTGTGTGTGTGTGTGTGTGTGCAATATCACAACACACACCTCGGTTAATGAAAACACTGACACACTGCAGACAGTCTGCTGTCAGTCCATGATTTCATATTTTCCTTCCTTCACTTCACTGTTTGACCAGCAGGGGGCAGAGAGACTGGACAACAGGCCGCAGGACACAGCTGACATATCAGCTGATGAAGAAAAAAAAAAAATCAGCTGGTGAAGCGTCTGTGGCTAACCTGTTAGCACAGCTGCTGCGGGTCAACATGAGGATTCATGGAGTCATGTTCGTGTCCCCTGATGGACGTCAGTCCAGTCCTGTCTCTCTCTGAGCTCTGGTTTTGGTCTCCTCCAGGTCCTGGGGGACATATCTGCTCTTTAGCTGCTAAATGTCCACCAGCTGGTAGTGTCAGTATGATGACACTGATTAGGGTTTGAGCTCTACTTAACGTTATTCTAATGATTGGATGGTTAATTTGGGTTCCTGATGCTAAAGTGTTAGCATGTAACTGTAGCATGTACACTCATTTCAACTGAAGCCAAGCTGCAGAGTCCACCTCATGAACAGAGACAAGACGAAAGACAAAGGTGTGTCCACTCAGAGACGCTCTGAAGCAACACTGCGAACCTTGTTAACGTCACATGATCTGTCCTGTGACACCTGAGCTGCAGAGAGGTGAGCCATCGTCCTCAGTGCCGGACTTTAACGTCTTTATCAGGTAATGTACCCTCAGCCAGCACGTCACAGTCTATATCTTGCATGTCTGTCCTGTCTGGACTGCAGGACAGGTCATGTAGCTTGTTTTGAGCGCAGCTAACAAGACGTGGCTCAGCTGCGTCACTTCGTGCCGCGCCTCCAGGTTTCCTGAACCGCTCTGACTGCTGGCAGCTGTTTCTTCTCCTCTGCTGCTCGTCAGTCAATAAGCAGCTGCAGGAGCATCAGCACCTCCTTCTGTTCTGGAGGAGGTCCAACCCTGATTGACATGTAGCCCAGAAAACAAAGATGGACTCCGATCAGATTTGAGTGTAAACAAAAGATCCTTCAGCTCCGTCACTGGACGCTTCGAGTGGACATGAGGCCTGAAATAAGTCTAAAGCTCGCCTTGGCTGTGATTGGCTGCTCGTAGCTGATGCGTCCTGTTCATTAACTGTTGGTGTGTGGAGGAGTTTGGACTCTGGGAGGAGCGTTCACTTTGATTTGGGCCTTTTTGTTGTCGATGCTTCTATTTTGGAGACATAAAGAAAAGAAAAGCAGCGTCCTGATTTTCTCTGAGAGGTTTCTGTTTGCATGAGCTCATCTGGACAACACACACACACACACACACACACACACACACACACACACACACACGCACACACTGATGTGTGTGTGTTGTTGTCCTGGTCTCTCTGCACAGGGTTTGGCGAGCACACACTCTTTAACTGCTCACAGACACACTGAGGTTAAAGGTGCGTTCAGTAACTTCTTTGTTTTCATCTGTTTTCAGTCTGAAGCGTCTAACACATGAGATTCAGTGCGGCTCGGACTATTTACTGGACTGTCCAGCTGAGCTGACAGTTTATGTGCTGGACAGGTCCAATCAGTGAAGGTGTGTGCTGAGCACTGAGTCAACCCGGCAGACGACCACAGTTTACAGTGTGTGTGTGTGTGTGTGTGTGTGTGTGTGCGTGTGTGTGTGTGTGTGTGTGTGCATTGCTCAGATGTTTGTGTCTGTGTGCTCCTGCTGCACTTTGCTGATGAGTGTTTGTGTGTTTACAGTGGGACGGTCGAAGCTGCAGACCTCAGTTTTAAGGCATTGTTCTGCTCTAACAGGAAAACATTAGTCATAAAACCAGCGAGCAGTAGCTGTGCAGAGTGAAAGAGACCAGCAGATCCACATCAGACCTCTGCTTCACACACAGCTAACCTGACAAGAAACAACAGAAGAAGAAGAAGAAAGACTCTGAGTCAAACAGTAAACTTGATCCCTTTACAGCAAAATCAGATCAACAACAGGTCACACACGCTGATGTTACGCATTAACACGCCATCACAGCATCCAGATGTTCCAGAAGAAACCAAACCTGTTAGCCTCACGGTGGCGCTACGTACAGTCAGAGGGTCATGAAGGGCAGCAGGTTAGCCTCTGGAGAACACGACATCACTGCCAGCGTGGCTGACAAAAGCCTCCATCTGACCGGTTTGATCATTGGAACGTTTCAAAGATGAGTGAGAACCTAAACTCATAATGTGTGACAGACCACGCCCACTCGTCATAATGACTTCTGGTGGGCGTGGTCTATCACACATTAGCACGTAATTCAATGCAAAAACTGAGCTCTGTTAGCAACGTGTGTTTGGACCTGAAGATGAGTCTTCTGCATGTGAACGTGTTCAGGTGTGTACTGACGCTGTTTTACCTGTGTGTGTGTGTATTACTGACATTGTGGGGACACACCTTCTGTTCATTAAAGCTGATGGTCTGCTGGTTCCTGGTTCAGGATGGTCAGGATTGGTCATGGTTTGACTTACTGTCTGTCAGAGAAGTTTAACCGACTAATGGCGAGTCTAATGGTGCTCGTCCTGGAGCGCTAAAGCTTGCTAACACGAGCTAAGAGGGTGAACGTGGTAAACTTTCTACCTGAGGGACATCAGCGTGCTAACATGCTAACAGAGCCGCTAGCATGGCTGCAGACTCGTCTTTAACTCAACTTATCCGCAAAATGTTCACAGGTGCTTCCAGCTGTGATGGTTCACGTATTGATGCTGAACCATGACGGCGTGGGGGTCCCGGTCAGGTGCACGTGGGTCACATCATTTCACTCATCTCATCATTTCACAGCATGAAAGTGTTCTGAATTTGACATAAAAATCAACAACACAAACCTCAGACACTCTGACATCATGGAGGATGTTCCAGATCTGTTAGATGAGCTTTCAGACATCCTACAGGAGGAGCTCGGGGTCCTCGTGGAGGTCTCAGGCCCTGGAGGAGGCATCACATTTGAGAAGGAGGAGGCTTATTTCAGGAGGTTGTGAAGGTCAGTGAAGAAGCTCCAGTGGTCCTGTATGTGTTTACAGAGGTCCTTGAGGAGGTTCTTGAGGTAATGGCCCTTGGTGGAGGTTCCCGATTATTTGGGGAGATCCTTGAAGAAGACCCAGACATTCCTGAGGATGTTCCAGGGGTCCTTGAGGAAGTGTCAGGTGTATCTGAAGAGGGTGTGGTCGTGTCTGAAGAGGTTCAAGGGGTCCTTCACAAGGTCCCAGGCATCCGTGAGGAAGATCAGGGTAAATCAGAGGAGGTTCTAGAGCTTTCTGAAGAGGTACCTCTGGTTTTTAAGGAGCTTGCAGAGGTCCTTGGGAAAATTCCAGGTGTCCTTAAAGAGACTGTAGGGGTCCTTGAGCAAGTACGATCGGTTCCTGGGTGGATTGAGTAGTAGCATGTCGCTACAGAGGTTCAACTTTTGACCTGAGCTATGACTAAAGTAAACATGTGACTCTGCCAGCCAATCAGAGACAAGTATTTCCCTGTTATTGTGCGATGAGTGTGAGGTGTTGTGAAACAGAGATCTTTAAACAGAGCTGACAGACGCTCTCAAACACAACATGGCCGCCAGCTTCAACACCAAATATCTTCACGAGCATCGCTCCAATCAGCAGTGTGTGTGTGTGTGTGTGTGTGCGTGTGTGTGTGCGTGTGCGTGTGTGTTAATCCCTGGTATTAACTGTGTCTAGACTGTCGGGTCTCTCAGGTCCTCCCTCAGCACGGTCGCCTCCTTCTCTCTTCCCACAGTCGAGTCACAGGAAGTGCTGAAGTCTCTCACCGGACCACAAATATGACAGTCCTCCCTTCACCTCCTCCTCCCTTCACCTCCTCCTCCTCCTTTACACTCATCTTGTTTTCCTCCTTTCTTCGTCCTCTCCTAACACCTCCCTCTTCTCTCCTCATCCCTTCTTCCTCTCCTCTGTACCTCTCCTTCCTGTATTTTCTTCTTTTGCCTCCTCGTCCTCCATCAAGCTGCTCTACTCCTCTACTTTACTCCCATCTTCTCCTCTTGTATACTCCCCCTGCTCTCTCCTTTCCTCGTTTCCTTTCCTTCACCCCTCCCCTCCTCTTCTTTCCACACTTTCTTCATCATTTCCTCTTTTCTTCTTCTGTATGAAAATTAAATCTCAAATGTTGGAGCGTCCACCAGCATGAATCTAATTGGACAAACTTGGTGAAAATGAGCCACATCGTCCTCCAGCGTGTCATCAGACCTGCTGGTGTGATGTCATCATCCTGATGATGTCATCACGCTGACTGCTATTGCTTTTTTTTAGTTTTTAGATCAAACATAAACCGGCGTTGCAGGCGGGTGAAGTGAGGTGAAACGTCCTGTCTGACCCTTCAGAGTTAATATGTGGAGTAACTATAACATGCAGCACACACACACACACACACACACACACACACACACACACACACACACACACACACCGTGATGGTCTCAGCAGAGCTTTTGTTGTTTCCTGGTGGGAAAGTTTCCAGCTGCAGAAAGTTTCCAGCTCTGCTGTTTGGGGGGATTCCTGCAGAGGATGGAAAGTGAAGCCCGGTTTGTTTCCAGGATGAGATCCTCTGACTGCAGCTCATTCAAAGCAGTTAATGCAACAATCCTTCAAATCAAAGTGCTTTTACAGGACAGCGGGGAGCTGAAGCGAAGCCTCACATTACTCCACAGATACTGAGCAGAGATGTTCCTCTGGTGTCACATCATACACTTCACATCTGACTGTAATTAGAGGCATCAACCAACATCCAGGGTTCAACTTCCAAACTCTCTTAAAGGACCCTGCCAGTGTTTTTAGATATTTCAGTCCATCAGGATATATCGCAGCCTCTCATTTCACTCCATGTCTCTGAAAGTCGGCCTGTGGAGACGTGAAACCTGCCGCAGAGATCATCCATCACAGCCGGCAGCCACACACAGACCAGAGGAGCTTTGTATTAGCCTGCCGGTGCGTTCACGGACACGTGTGACATTTCAGATTTAAGAGCCTGCTGCAGATTAGGAACACAGGGGAGAACATGCAAACTCCACACAGAAAGACCCACCAGGCACTGAAGGCATGGTGGAGGACACGCCCCCAGCGCCCACAGCGGGATTCGAACCCGGGACCTTCTAGCTGTGAGGGGACAGTGTTACCACTTGCACTGTGTGTGCGTGCGTGCGTGCGTGCGTGCGTGCGTGCGTTTCAGGAAACAACCAAACTCAGCCAGAAACTGTTTGTCCACTGGTTTTGATGCTGACACAGCTGAGCTTGTGAACGCATCGTCAGCTCTTTAGCGGCTTTAATCAATACTTCTAACACTTTCATGTACTTTCATGTGACAGGTCTTCGCTCTCTTCTAGCTCTGTCTTTGGTCTCCTCCAGCTCTTTCCGTTCAGGCTGCTTGTCTGGCAGCGCTGGCTCAGGCTCGGGCCTCAGCTCTGAACCAGCGTTGGCGTCCAGAATCGGTGAACTCGGCCCGTCATTCATCACCGCCGGCGCGTCGCATTCAGGCCGTGGCCGGCCGAGACGGCCCGTCTGCTCGGCTGACCGTGGACGATTGTCTGGGACGAATGGCTTCCTGCCGGGAGGAAGGGGAAGCTGTGGTTTGGGCAGTTCTTATCAGAATGTGTCAGTTTTGCCCTTTAAGCACAGATTTGTATGAATACACTGAAGGACGCTGAGTGATTGACCGAAGGCTAACGCTCAAACAACAAGCAGCACATAAACAGACACGAGGAGCAGAGAACGAGCTTTCACCTTTGACCTTCAGGGCAGTAAATAGCAGTGGCTGCTGTTTGTCTCCGTGGGGCGGGACAGACGGACTATTATTATAAACAGAAGAAGAAGAGAGCGAGTGCCAAAGTCCCACTCTGTGATGTCCCATCCATCTTCAAGTGAACACAAACAGATGGTTTCCAATTCAGAGAGAGGACGCACACAGACAGATGGACAGATGGACGGACACATGGAGAGACAGACAGATTTATCCATTAAAGAAAAACAGAGAGAGCTCAGAACAAGAAAATTAAAGCAAGAAAGGAAACGAGGGAAGACGAGAGACAGATGGAAAAATGATGACTGGCCGGTTTAAAAAGAAGTGAAAGATTAAAAGAGAAAGGTGGAAGGAGAGAAGAGAAAAGACAGAGAGCAGCAGCGAGAGTAAGAGATATGTAAACCACTCCGCTGTATTTACACGACAGGTGTCCAGAGAGGACAAACAGAGCTTTGCTTTAATCCCTCACTTCATGAAGAGGACATGTGGACATCGTCAGCGTCCTGCAGGAAGCTCACAAACAGACGCAGCAGACTCAGTGAGGAGGAGCCGGGCCTCCCGAAATTCACATAACTCACCACTTTATAAGGAGACAGATAAAACATGAAATGGTGAATCATTAAGAGTACACAGTGACCCCTTCGGGAGGATCCGTCCACGCGATGTCAAAGGTCAAGAGTAAATAATCAGAGGAAGTCAGGACGCAAAGAAACGAAAACAATAAAGAACCAACAAAGTGGAGCAGGAAGAAAACGTTTAACGTGAACATTTACCGTCAAAAATAATGTTGCAGCTAGCCGCCGAGCTGCTAATGCTAAGCTAGCTCATGCAGTGACAGCGTGATACGGCTTCATCACTCCTCATCATCGTTACCCATCATTCATTGTGGCCAGTGTGGTACAGATTTATTTCAGTTTAATAAAACTAGAAGATACGAGAAACATCGGACTGTTCCTTTAAAACTCACGAGAACTTTGAGAGGAAAAACCCAAAGTTAAGAGAATGAATAAAGAACAGTGAGTTATGAATGAGTGTGTGTGTGTGTGTGTGTGTGTGTGTGTGTGTGTGAACCCAGTAATGAAAGTGTATGAGACCACTGGGAGAGCTGAGTCACTTCTGACTCTCCTGTGTGTGTGTGTGTGTGTGTGTGTGTGTGTGTGTTTCAGGTCTGGGAAACACATCGGAACTGACAGCCGCCACAGACAAAAGGCCTCATCCAGATCACACACACGCACACAGACACACACACACACACACACACTCACACACACACTCTCACACACACACACACACACACACACACACACACACACACACACACACACACACACGCGCGCACACACAGCCAGAGGCACTGTCATTAGGAAGTGGCGTCAGAGAGAGAAAACGAGGAAAATCTGAGAGAAAAAGAAAAATAAGAGAAAACAGGAAACAGAGAGACGGTTTGGAGAGGAGGCGACGGAGGAAGAGAAGAAGAAAAGACGTGAAGAAGAGTGACATCATCGGCCGTCAGTCTGGACACTGATGAGCGTTTTGATCGTGTCGCCGTAAACACACTCAGTGTCCAGTTTATTAGGAACGGCTCTGCGAGCGCTCACGGCTGCATCATCACAGCGAGAGCCGAGATTCTCCAACGCCTTCGCAAACACGACGGCAACGACACGGCGAGCGCACGCACTCATCCGAGCGGGACCTATAGCCGACAAACAGCCGGAAAACAAACCCCGGCTTTACGTAAGGCCCTTCAGCTCACACTTCACACTCCCCGGGGTGACTCACCGCACATACGTACACCTCAACACACACACACACACACACACACACACACACACACACACACACACGAGTCCAGCACAGAGGGCTCTCTGGCCCCTCTGAGGCCCTGCTGCCTTGCTCAGAGGCTCTGGTTCAGGGACCGGAACCAGCAGCTCACTGATCACAGTGCAGTTTATCAGCAGCTGGAAGGCTCGACCACCAGGACGCACAGGTGTGCTCCAGATGTGACATCACTGCTGGGTGTGGCCACAGGTGGTCCAGACAGCGTGGTGACAGTTTATTTTAAGCTTGCAGCTGAGAGGCGCAGACAGGAAATGGGACAGCGCTGAGGACGCCAGAGCAGGCTTGAACACGCAGTGATGAACGCTCGGACGCGCGCTGAGGACGCCCGAACGCGCGCTGAGGACGCTCAGGCGCGTGCTGAGGACGCCCGAACGCGCGCTGAGGACGCTCAGGCGCGTGCTGAGGACGCCCGAACGCGCGCTGAGGACGCTCAAACGCGCGCTGAGGACGCCCGAACGCGCGCTGAGGACGCTCAGACGCGCACTGAGGACGCACGGACGCGCGCTGAGGACGCCCGGACGCGTGCTGAGGACGCCCGAACGCGTGCTGAGGCGCTCTCAGGATTTGTTGACAGGAATGAAAACACAGAAAACACCAGACTGACGGCTTAAAGAGGCCCTGACCCTGGCTCCTTGTCCCAGACTGCCGTGGTCCCTCCTGCTTTCAGGGACTAAACAGTCTGGCTGCGTTCGCCCAGAACCAGCAGAAACTGGTCAGCTGGTCTCGGAGCAGCGGCGACCTCCAACATGGCCGCTGAAGTGGTCAATCTGCTGTGTTTACTGACTGTAAATAAGCCTGCTGACAGCGCGCGAGCGGCGAGGACGTCTCTCTGTTTAGACCTCGTTTTACAGTGTCAGCTCTGCATCACTCGTTAACACCTACACACCTGTGAGAGAGAGAGAGAGAGTGTGTGTGTGTGTGTGTGTGTGTGTGTGTGTGTGTGTGTGAGACAGTGAGAGTGGAAAATGTTTGTGTTTACGTGGGCGTGAAATAATGTTTCTGCAGCCGCGATGATTCATTTACAGCATGTGTGCCCAGAGGAAGAGTGTGTGTGTGTGTGTGAGTGTGTGTGTGTGTGTGTGTGTGTGTGTGGAGGTGAATAGGACGTGTGATAGACAGGTGGTGACAGTTTGACCGCCCCCGAGTACCCACCCACCCTCCAGGAGAGTAACACACTGACACACACACACACACCTGTGAGCAGATGTCAGACCTCGTTCATCATATTATTTTGTGTGTGTGTGTGTGTGTGTGTGTGTGTGTGTGTGTGTGTGTGTGTGTTGATTTCACAGGCCTGGTCGTCCTCTCTTACAGGCAGGACTTGTTGACAGTTAGGATTTATAACTGACCAATTAGGGAGCCTCTCACGTCTACAACCAGCCAATTAGAGGCCTCGGCTGATTCATTATCCAGAGCTCACCTGTCCACACCTCAACCAATAGGGCGCACTGAGCAGACTGCAGCCTGTGTGTGTTCACATCATTCACTCAGTCTGTGTGTGTGTGTGTGTGTGTGTGTGTGTGTGTGTGTGTGTGTGTGTGCCTCTGGGCTGCTGACGACTCTCAGCCTCCTCATCTGCTCAAAGCCTCCAGCTGCTCAAAGCTCCGCTCTCATTGGCTGTCAAAGATGTCAATCACAAATGTCTCCACAGTCGTGAGTGAATGTCTTCTGTGAGTCTCCTTTGAGCTCTTTAGGCTTCAGGCTAACTTTTCCCTCTGTTTCCAGTCTTTATGCTAAGCTAAGCTAAGCCGGATGCAGCTTCATATGTACTGCACAGAGTAGAATCGATGTGAACGTCTGAGATTTCCCAGCATGCTCCGTTTCCTGTTTCGACAAAGACTTCATCCTCCTGCTGGTGTCTGGCCGTGACTTTCTGAGCACGAATGAAATGAAACCGTCACATTTGCCGCTGAGCCGCAATCAGCTGCTAAAGGAGGACTAACCCTTGAACGCCTTCCTCTGATTCATTCTCAGTGATTCTCACTCTGGTTGGCAGCCATCTTTGATTTGGGCGTTTTGGGGATTCCCCGGTTGATTCCAGAGAAAACATCTGACTGCGCCGCTCCTCCGTCTGCACTCCGTTGACCTCATGTGATTCAAAGATTCACCCTAAACATCTGGGTTTCATAATCAGTGCAGGATACACCAGAAGAGCGCCGAGCTCCGCCGAGCCTCCCCCTCCCAAACGAAGACGAGTCCAATCTCCCTCGTTTGTCCCTCCAGGCTCCCTTACAGTCAGGAATGAACCTGCAGACGCTCCAGTTCAAGATGACTTTCACTGACCAGAGACGATCTGACAGCTGATCCACGTGTTGGAGAAGGTCAAACGTTTCTCGATGCTTTTCAAGGTTTTGCTCTTTTGACCACGAAAGTCAAATCAAGTACACTTCCTGAACCAGACGAAGAAGAAAGTCGGCTTTTGGTAAAACACGGGAGATCGCCTGTGGTAAAATCAGCAGATTCACAGCAGATTCAGGAAGCTTCGGCCATTTTTAACCTCGTCAGCACCAGATGACCAACCGTGAGCCACCTCTGGCCTTTCACGTCAGCTGGTCTGGGTCCCACTGGGACCCAGTAAGCAGCCGTCGGTCCAGTCTTCAGCTCAGTGACGGCGCCCACAAACAGTGAATCCTGGATGCGACCCACAAAGAATCCAACTCAGGTCCAACAGGACCACGTCAGTCCAGAGCCGGTCAGTCTGCTGCCCGACATAACGGAGACAGACTCAGCGTGGTGTGTTTGAGTAAAGACTCGATCAATCAAATATCGTTTATTAATCGTTACTGAGGCAGTCAGCTGATGAGACGACTCCGCCTGCGGCTCCACCTTCTCCAGATCGGTGGAATAAACACACCGCTGAATGATTAATAAATCAGCTGAACGTGTATCCCGACGTGTGTGTCGTCACGCGTGTAACTGAGCGGCTTCCGTGTCGTGACGGCCGACACGCCGTCACGCCATCGAGAGCAGAAACAGCGAAGAACAAAGAGAGGAAACATGGAGGGATTCTCTCATCCGTCCACACCCGCAGCCTGACATTTCTCTTCTGTCCAGACACAGCTGCTGAGATCTCACACACACACACACACACACACACACACACACACACACACACTGATTTCAGATAGCATCACACCCCTAATGTCCCATGGTGCATTGTAAACAGAACACACCCGTCCGCCTGTGGCAGCACTTCAGACAACACACACACACTCTTTCAAATATTGACATATACAGAACAAACACACACACAAACACACACACACACACACACACACACACACACACACACACACACACACAGAGAGCTGAAGCTCATCCAGACACTGCTTCCTGACGCAAAGACTCATGGGAATCCTGCAGTTTTATGACCCACAATGCTTTTGGAGCGTGACGGTGAAGTCTGGTGACTGACCTTAAAGGACCACCGGTCTGATGTGTTTAGCCTAGCTTAGCACAAACACTGGAAACAAAGGGAAACTGCTAGCCTAGCTCCGTTCATCCAGCAGTGTTCTTCCCTGGAGAGAGAGAGAGAGAGAGAGAGACATTAACACACAGTGGAGAGAGAGAGGATATCAGGAAAATCATTTCACACTCGGTGGGAAAATGAAAAGCAGGAGACAGTAAAATAAAATCCAGATCGCTTTAAACTTTATTTCTCCAGAGAGAGATGACCGAGATCCACACACACACACGCACTCACATGCACACACACACACACACACACACACACACACACACACACACACACACACACCGTCATGTTTTTGTCTGTAAAGAAAAACATGCAGTAAAAGTACTTCAAAATACACTTCTTGAATCGATGTACTGACTCTCCATCACTGAGCAGCTCTCAGGATTCAAAGGTTCTCACTTCTCTCACACACACACACACACACACACACACGCACAAATGAAACCGTCTCTTACTGGAGTGGAAATGGACCAGGACAGTTTCCATCCGACTTACGCCTCACCTTTGACCTCGCAGCTGTGTGTGTGTGTGTGTGTGTGTGTGTGAGAGAGAGAGAGTGTGTGTGCTGGGTGTGAGCTCCGCAGCTGGAGGAGACACTAACCAAGGAACACACTTACTCACTCACTCACTCACACAAACACACACACACACACACACACACACACACACACACACACACACACACACACTCGCGACATAAATAACGTTTAATTTGAATGAATAAATAAATAGACAGAGTGGAGGAGGAGTAGGAGGAGTAGGAGTAGGAGGGCACAAAGAACACAACACACACCATGTATAAACACACAGGATTCAAACAGGTGGAGGAGCACACAGGTGGAGCTGCACACAGGTGAAGAACACACAGGTGGAGGTGCACACAGGTGGAGGTGCACACAGGTGGAGGAGCACACAGGTGGAGGTGCACACAGGTGAAGAACACACAGGTGGAGGTGCACACAGGTGTAGGTGCAGTGTGCTTAGATGCTAAACGCGTTGTGTTGCTTCGGTGCAACGACAATGAAGTTAACTAAAAAAAGAACAATAAAGCTTCGGGTGTTTGAATCCCTGCAGACACCTGAAGGCAACAGGCCACCGACGTTTATAAATCTGCAGCGTCTGATTGGACGAGACCTGCGCCTGCTGCACCTGCGGGCTGGTTTGACCTGAATGAAACTCCACAGAGCAGCTTTAATGAAGCGGAGCACAGTTTGAACCAATCAGGGAGAGTCCTGCACTAACGCTCACACCTGTTACCACGCTTACATCATCATAGGTACGTCACCTCCTCTGAGATGAAGAGCTCACGCTCAGCAGACGACATCTTTCACACCAGCCTAGAAAAGCTCATTTTACCGAGTCAAACAGGAAGCACATGAAAGCACCACAAAACTGTTTTTTTTTTTTTCCACCATCGGCTGCAAATTTCTGATTTATTACGATGATGAGAAGGTCTCATATTAACACACACACACACACACACACAATGGACTTACTGTCTGAATCTGTCTCTCTTGACAGGGTTGGACACACACACACTTTCTGAACTTCTTCCCACCGACCAACACACTCACACACTCTCTGTTCACCTCAGCAGACACACACAGGTTCAACAATGGGCCCTCAGTGTGGTCTGACAGGCGGACAGAACGCAGGACACTCTGATGGGACACACATCTGTTAGACATTACACGTTACAGCCTCTATTGTTTTCTATTCAAACTGCCGGCTGTGTTCTGTCACAGTGTCCACTGTCTCACGTTGCCATGTCCTCCGAGCTCTGAGTTCACACGACTTGTCCCAAATTGAAAAAACAATTAAAAACGTTGAGTCTGTCCAACGCGTTCCTTTGAGCAGCTGAACTCTCTGAAATCAGCTGTGGACGTCCATCGTCCCCAGAGGATCTGAATGAGGACACAAACATGCTCACAATCTAATTATACTTCCATGACCTTTGCGGACACATTCCTGCTCCCCAGAGGTTGAACTCCTTCATGTTTCAGACACTTGATGGGTTTTTCTCAGGCGCCACTCTCAGGACTCTTTACCTTCTTGGGTCATTTGATAACTAAGTCCAGTATGTGGTAGTATTCATGGTGTCCAGAGGACGAGCCCTGATGAAGGCCTCTTGTACAACTGTTTCTACAACGCATGAGAGTGAAGGTGTGTTCAGACAGGAAGTGAAGGTGTGTGTCCGCCGCGTTAATTCGGCTCTACCAGCTGGTACGTTAGCTGGACACTAGCTAGCAGCAGACATGTTTGTGACTGACCTCAGAAGCACAGACTCCAGTTCGTCCTGTCGTTTCCTTCCAGTCTTTCTCCTTTTTCCTCCCGTCTGTTTACATTTAGGAGGCAGATTCAGAAAGCACAGATTCACTCAGGTCGAAGTGTTTTAAACTTGCAGGGACACGTCTTCGCATCAATTCATTCCCAACCCGAACAAATTTGCATTTAATTGCATCTCACCGCTGTTTCGCATGCAAATGCTCGCTTTCTGTTGCACGGTTGTGGGACCCAGAGAGAATAAGCTTTTCATATAACACGGGAGCTTTCAGGTGACGTCGTGGGCAGCTGTCAGATAATTGGTTGAGAGGTCAGAAGCAAACGATGTCAATGTTCAGCCGATGAGCTCATGAAACGAGGCGCAGACTTGGCGCCGTGCTAAAGGTCCAGAGTAGCACTGCCTTGAGGTCCAGAAAGGCCTGCAGAGTTCACGTTTCTCTTCCAGTGTGGGTGGAGATGTCTACAACAACACACCGGTGTCTTTAGTTTCAGCGACTCATTTAGAGTCCGTTCATCATTTTTGTTGAAGTCAAATCTGCTGCCTGAATTTTCTTCCTGTCTCCAGCAAACGTCGATTATTTTGCTCGTTTAGCAGATTTCACTCTTGAGAATGGCTTTCTAGGTGACTGCGAGGACAATCATGGGGTCCAGACTGGATCGCAGAGACAGTTTAAAATCCAGGCTAACGTGCTAATGCTATCAGATAAGCCAACTCTCTCTGTATTCCATTAGGCTTAGCTTCAACTCAACAATGTGTTCTGGATTATTCTCACATTTCTTTGCCTTTCGGTCCATTCACTTCTGACGGCTGCTGCTGACCGCCGCCACCGCCGCCTTGTTTCCATCATCTCGGTGAGTCTTCGGCCTGATGGAGCATCTTGGGGTGACAGCAGTGCCAGATGGTTTGTGATTGATGGAGTCTGAGAGGAAACTGAGACTTTGATGTTTCACATTTGCTTTATTCACATTCACACTGAGCGACTCCGAGCCGAACACAACCTCACATAGCGTACTTGTTTTAGTCAAATGTCGTCCTAATAAACTCCTCTGACCCGTAAATCTATGTGTTACAAGGTCTTTCATTCAGGGTGACATCTTCAGAACAACCTGCTGTTCAGTTCTGCTGCTCGAGGACAGATGGTGAAACGTCTTCGTCCTTCCAGAGCTTCTGTTCAAGTCTGATGAATCTGTTGGGAAACTGCTGCCATGTCTCTCTTCTACGTAGCTAGCTGGCTCTGTGAGGAGGTGATGTCCACAAACTCTTCACGGCTCTGCGGCTCTTAAACGCTGTTCATGAGACATCGGACCAGTTTGAACCACCTGTCCGTCTGTGTAGCATGAAGCATGTTTGATGAGTTTTTCACTTTTGTGTAAATGCAGACGTGGATTTTAAACATCGACAATAACTGTGAAGTTGTATGACTTTGCATTTGTGTTCTGACTGATGTCACAAACCAAACGTCCCCGCTGAGAACACAACTGATTAATCTGTTGGGGGATGGGAAACGTAGTGTTTGGTCCAGTTGGTGTAAATACCTGAAAAAGACTCTTCACTGTTCAGGATGATGATGGTCATCGAGTCCCATCTCCAAACCAGATGATACTGTTTATGAAGCTTGTTTTTATTTTGTGTTACAGTTAATCTGTAATTAGTTTATTCTGAAGGGTGATTGGCCCAGTGGGAGCACTATGGTCACCTGACCCTCATGGGTCTGGGGGTGTATCCTCCTGAATGATAGCAGAGACACTGTAGGAATATTATAGGCAGCAGTGTGTCTCTATGATCCTCTCACTCCTCCACGACTACACGTTGCCACTCTCATCATGAAGGTGACTCTACATGTATTTAATGAGTGCATTTAGGTGTGGGGGGCATTCTCCTCAAACTGCGTCCTGATGTCAGTTTAATACACAGGCTGTAGTTCACAAACTTTACACATATTAACGGTTAATGTGCACGAGAAGACGAACACACCAGAATTCTTGTTTACCTGTAGGGATTTCTCAGTGAAATCAGTAAATAAATAAAGCGTTCTGATTATTTGTTGGAGGCAGCAGAGGTTTAAACTGGTTTTGGCTCGTTTCCTTTGGCTCAGTTCAGGCAGAACGCAGCATTGTTTCTGTTGCAGGGCTCCTGTGAGCTCAATCTGAGGTTTCAGACCATTGACGACCTGCAGAGTAAACACGACCGTTCAACAGACCTGAGCCGACTGAATGTCTCGCGGATCGACACCTGTCGGGTCACGAAAGGTTTCGTGGGCCGTAAATGTGAAATGTGAACATTTGTGAGGTCACCTGACACGAGCCATGTCTCATGTCAAACTGTTTGTGTCTCGGCGAGGCCGTCCACAGTCAGACGTCCTGGCCTGGTTCATGTCCCGTCTGTGTGACCGTCTGTCGTCTCTCTGTTGTTTTCTTTGAATGGTGTGAGGCCCAGTTTACCCAAAATGACCCTCTGCTCACATTCTCCCACCTCTCCCTCCCCTCCCTCGTTCATTCACTTGTTCTCTCTCTAATTTGTTTCATGTGTGTTGTTCATGTTCTGGAGGTCAGTGTGCTTCAAACACTCGGGCGGAAACTTCCAGATAATTTGTTGTTGGACACCAGAACTAGGGAGACAAAAGGCCTGAGACAAAGTCAGAGGACCAGGAACTTTATCACAGCTCACATCCTCAACATGGATGTGTGAATGAGAGCACTGACAAACCATCACCGACGGCCATCTTTGTCCTTACAGCTGAGACGTAGTCCTCTAACCAGACTGAAGAGGTGCCCTCTGGTTCAGTTTTACATGAATTCATGCAAGTTGTGCAATAAGAGGAAAAACTTTAACGAGGTCTCAGTGGAAACAGCGCCTGAGTCTGATTCCTGGTCAGTGATCCGGTGGTGACACAGTGAATGGCGAGGACATGTGTCTCAGTCTGAGTCCCCGCAGAGTCAGAGAGGATGCGCAGAAACGTGACCGTCCTCAGCGGGGACAGACTCTCCAGCCGGGCTCACAAAGGTCATGACCTCAGCATTCTTTGACAAAAGAACGGCACTTCTGATTCGCTGTCAGAGCTCAGACCGGGACAGGGGGATGGGGGGCGGGACGTAAAGACCGTAGGGTTATAATTGGACTCAGACACGGCCGATGCTACAGAACAACGGACTTTAAAGACAGAGAAGACAGAAAGAAAAGAGAGTCTGTGGTTGGTGGATGTTCTTATCTCAAACTAAGCTTCATGAAGCAGTGACTACACCTGTCGACAAACAACACCTGCAGTCAATTTTTCCTGACATCAACAATACTACATAGCTTCATGATCAATAGTTCAAAGCCAAGAGCAAAGCTTCTCTCTTTAATCTGTGGTTGCGTTTTTCCTTTCTTGACCTGAACGACTGAAGTTCATCCGTTCTCTACAATCGGCCGCGCTGTGAAAGCTTTTCATTCAGTCTTCATAAAAACACCCCTGATGTGAATTTACTGCATGCTATCAATCACTGAGGGTGAAGACATCGATGTGCTTCAGACGGCGGCTGCAGGCTCTCATGTTGAAACCGGAGCAGTTTGAGGAGAATCAGAGTTTAATTTTAGCAGCTGGAGGCCGCTGAGCTGTTTCACAGCCGACGCACTAAGCTGCTGCGTTTCTGTAGGAAACAGGTGGGTTACTCATAACTCGGCTTTGTTTTCCACTCTTCCTCTTTTCTCTTCCTGTCTGTTTTGTCATCTTTCCTCCCGCTCTGACGTCTGACAGGTTCAACACCTGGTGGGCGATGTCACCTTGCTTCTGGTCCAGTGGGACGAGTGTGAAGTGATACTGGTGAGTCCTGTTATTGAACGAACCTGCAGCGATTCTGCATGTTTATGTTAACGTACAGCTAAGTCACCTGACTGTGATCTGGATATCACCA